>BSBK01001175.1:97500-147500 GCA_027943335.1 Chamaecyparis obtusa | reverse complement strand
AGAAATGATCTATAATAATACATTATTGTGTATATGCTCAATGATGTTCTTACTTTATAGGTTTGTGACTCATTCAAATTGCACCCTTATGTATTTTGATGTGTCTCTCCTTATTTATGTAATACTTTCTAGTCAAGCATTTCTCTCATCCCAAGCAAGACCCATTTGGTTCCTCAAAAGGGGTTTCCCTTTTCTCTTTTCTATTCTAGTAAATGTGGAACACAAGGTTTCATAGACCATTATCAAAAGAAGTAAGAAATATCTTACTAAACATGTTTACGAGTCCTATGCTCAAGTGAAAGATGTGATAACCATAAAAACATGATAACCACTCAATTTGATTATTAATATTGCCCGTGTCCTAATAGTGTGCTTATAATTTTGTTGTGTCTTAGTTTCTTTATATTGTTGTCCCCTCCTTTTATTATTTACATACATTTTGAAGATACTATATGATGTAATGATACTCACAGTCTAATTTCAAAATTTAATTTGTCAAAGAAAACATAATCAAAACTTTAGGAGATCTTATCAACTTTTTTTTATAAATATGTATCGAATTAATCTTCATTCATTTCCATGACAACCCTAAACAAATATTTACGGAAACTGTAGTTCGAGAGCATGTTGTTAACATGAAGTGTACATCATGAAAGCCTTAAAAATTCACTTCAAAATATACACTGCATTGAGGCCGAACGTGTCCAATGGGCAAAGGCCACAAAAAAGCTGAGTTTGTGCTTTCCCAGAACATGTTCTCCACGGAACTGAGCCCATGTTCATGAAACTGTACTTTGTTCAGTACTAAAATTGGCCTAGGGATTTAAACCTCATAACAAATGTCTGTGGTTGAGGCTGACGTAGAAAACGTGGGTTGTTTTAAGAGGTGCAAAAATTAGGGCATTGAAATCTACAACCGGCACGAACCGCGTTTTTCAATTTGATTAGGTCAATGTCACTCGCTCTTCATATCTTTCATGAGCAAAAAATGTTTTCGGAGCTTACATCTCCATGCCAATTAACTCCAGCGGATAAGATCGATTATGTATATTCCTCTCTCCGTCCATGATCATGCTTTAACGATTGTTGCAGATTCAGTACCCATCAATGTATTTATTTCATTTTGCGTGGGAAAATCAGTGTAACTCAAGATTAAGGGATTATCTGTATAAAAATTAATAAGTTCTTTCAAAGAAAAAATAAAATTCTATAAAAATTGGACATGTTTCGAATCGTTTCAACTATATGTGTGTTTCTGATAGGTTTGTTTTTAATGAAGGTCCATGAGAATTTGGAAAGAATTGTTTCAGATTTAATTTAAATTCTTGTGATGTTCCTCAACAGTTTTCAAGAGGAATTTTAGAAGTTTGCTCTCCTTCCCAGATGATTTGGTGGGTAAAATTTTACATCAACCAGAGAGTATTGAAACCGTGCCTGAAAAATCTTCTTCCATTGCTGCTACTTTACAGTCTAATCAAAATCCTCAAAATGTAGTAGAACACTAACTCACTGAGTAAATTGTTAGTCTGTTTTCCAGTCATTGCAAAATTTTGTGAAATTGGCCTGTTCCATGCAATTTTTTTGTTAAGTGTCCTGCCCCACGCTCTTCAGTGTTGTCACCTTGCTTCAGTCTAGGTTGCATCTCCTAATTCGCAAAGCCCAGGGAGTTATTCGAGTTTCAAGGTCTGCGGGAAACTTTTTAAAAAAAATTTACCATAGTGTCGAAAACTTGCAGTGTTTTCGAAAACCCATGTTGTTTTCAGCTTCCCTGCTACCTTTCGGTCTGTCGTTATTCCTGTGTGTTTTTGATCTTTTGCCGATAACCCTCGTTGTTTTCAACCTTTGCCTTCCAGCTTTGTGCACTTGTCTTTTGGTGCCAAAAATTTTGTGTTTTCAACCTCGGTCTTAACTGCGCAAGTCCAACTGGATGGTGGGTCTAGACTCTTCCTAATTGGTTGTCGCATGGTTGCATGTCAGACTTTTCAAACATGCGATCATGCGACCACTTGCCACCTAGAAATGTGCGTCCCAGTTCTATTCAGCTACCTGGCGGTCTACTTTGCCTTAGTATGCAAGTGCGATGGATGGTGGGACCTAGTTTCCAGATTGGTCAGAGGGTCCTAACGTGTCAGAGCATCAACAGTTTTCGTTAAAGCGCGAAGGATTTGTCAAGGCTATGTGCTTTTGCGACAACCATCCAATCTTCTAAAAGGTAAAGTAGTTTCGTGGTCCCAGAGGTGGTGATGTGGTCGATTTGGGTTGGCTATCGCATGATCGCATAGCCCAGTTTTTGGCTATGTGATCATGCGACCGGGTGACATGTGTCCGCGGTGCTAAGGTGGATATGCTTGGTCGGACCGCAACTTAATGGCAGGTAGTGGCGGTGGTTTGTTGGTGGTTAGTCACATGTTCGCATAGCCTTTTGCAAGGCTATGCGATCATGTGACTGATGTTTTTTGTCAACTTCATGTGGTAGTGGTTATGCTCGGCATGGTTAAGGTTTTCCAGTTGTCACATGTTCGCATAGCCCATTTTTGGGCTATGCGATCATGCGATAGGGCACCACATGTGCTGGGGCCCGTCTATATTTGTTTGGTGGTCATGTTGGTAGGTGTGTTGTGGTGATCTCTGGTTGGTCCGAGCTGGCAAGATGATAGGTTGAACACGGGCCCAGGTTAGGGTATCTTGGCGGTGACATGTGAGCCGGCAGGGTGCATGGTAGCGGCTTGTCACATGTTCATGTGAGCCAATTTTCTGGCTTGCGAACATGCGACAAAACCTTTTGTGGCCACAGTTTGGCATCGGCGGTTATGAAGAAGGCAAGGGGAAATGGCGTGTCGCATGTTCGCATAGCCCATTTTCAAGCTATGCGATCATGCAACCAAGCATAAAATTGGAGTCCGGATTCCTGTGGCGGTGAGAGTTGTGACTGCACAATTGCACGACTGAGGGCAAACGGTTAAGAAACTTAAAGCCTGTGAAATGCATGTGACCGTTTGAACTTGCTGAGATATTTTTGTGGCAGGAGGTACCAAAATTCAATTCTTGAGCGGCCAGAGTGGGCAAAATGGATTGTCAATTGCTGTGGCTTGACCCCTGTCATGTCTGTGTTTATTCCTTGGTGGGGTTAGGTGATTTTGAAATTTTGAATTTGAAATGATCGTATGCTTGCATTGTAACCCTGGTATAAAAAGATTTCTATGGTCATTTGAGGTTATTGGGAGTTAGGTTTTCAAACTTCTGGGTTGTGAGTCCTCTTCTCAGTCTAAATTGTAATGTCTTGTCTTGATTTTTTGGCAATTTGAAAGAAAGTTACAGGTCTAAGTTGAGTTTGCAAGAAGGGTTCCTTTGGATGGATTGTATGCACTTGAGGATTCTTCACACTTAATGCAAGCACTTAATTCTCATCTCTCCCTTGTGTCAACATAGATGAATTTTGAACTTTCCAGTTCACTGCATAACAATTTATGTATAGGTCTTCATTCTTGAGTTCTAATCCAGGATTAGATTAAATGATGTCTCAAATGGGACCTAGATTTATCTCTTGTCTATGTAGGGATATTCTGTAAGTAGTAGAGGAGATTGTAAATGTGTTTATGGTTTTGAATCTCAGATACATTCTGGTGTGTGTGTGTAGTCTGTCCAAGAAACCTTGCCCAATGGATGAGGCACTGGCCTAGATAAGTATTTCCTTGCTAAAATATCCTGATTGTGGTTGTTATGATTCAAAAACATAAATTAAGAACCATTCCTTAAATTTTCAGCATTGGGTTGTATGTGGTTCTACCCCATAGCAATGGAGAGTCAATGAGCGTGTGGTTAACATTTAGTATTTTCTTGCTATCCATTTATCTGTTATTCAAACCCAGTCTTTGGTGTGTGAAGTATAGTTTATACTAGGTTAGGTGCACCCGCCTTGGTTTTGTAGAGCCAAAAGCAGAAGAGGGAAGTCTTGTCCCTAGAGTTGGTCTAGTTATCCTAAGACCTCATTACATTTTGGAGCTAACCACCCCTAAAATCTATCTAAGGGTATACTGGTAGCCTATTAGAGCATAAGCATCATTTTGGACACCAACAAGATGGCAACTCTGCTGGGGAAGTGTTATACATGTTCATCTTAACCAGTAGGTCATCATTGGAAGAACAGGGTTGTTCTTGTCCCTTGTCTCTCTAACTCATTTGTGTATTTCTAGAGTGAAGAAACTATATTGTAATATTCCCAATACACTTGGGTGGCGACTCAAACATCTCTGAAGTAGTGCTAGTCAGTATTTATTTTGTAGGATGAGTTATAGAGATTCCAGGTCTCGGAGAAAGAAGCATCTTGAAGATATAATGGAAGAAGGCATTCTAGGGACTTCTGGGCCTAGTCAAACAATGGGAGGAAAGAAGAGAAGAGGTGTTTCTCATACTTGGAGAAACAAGAAAGATACCAGACAAGAAACTCAAGCCAGGCCTAGCCAAAAAGAAAATAATTCAGAATATGAAGAGGCTATTGACTTGGGATTGAACCAGTATGAGGAAGAGTTTCAAGTGGGAGATGATGAATTAGAGACCACACTCCCTGAATCAGAGGAGATCTTTGAGAAGGTCTATGAACTAGAAAGAAGAGATCAAGAACAGCTTGCCATTAGGTAGCAAAGAGAAAAGGATAAAGAAGATAAAGTAAGGCAAGCCATGATAAGGGTTGATCAGCTAAAGAGGCAGTTACTAGATTTGGAGGCAATTAATTTTGTCCCAGAGCCTGAAAGAGTATATGAACAGTCTATTTTTCAAAAAATATGTGAAGAAACTAGACCAAGAGATAAAGGCAAACAGAAGGCTGTTGGGATTCAAATTAGTGAACAAGTTATTATGGATGGGACATTAGATCCAGGACTGAGATTAGATTCAAATTTGGAGATAGCTAGAAGGAAGAAAGAAATATTGGATAAAGAACTAGAGAAAGCAAAGTTGGAGGCTTCTGCTACAGAAATCAGAAAGAAGATAGATTTTCTTAAGCATGCTTCAGGACCTTCAAATATTGTTGCTTCCTTTTTAGGACAAGGTGGAACTCAGGGTAACAATGCAACTCAAGCAAATGGTGTGTCGAGTGCCGCTAGAGTTCCTGATGGTTCAAACATGAGGACATCTACATCTCAAGGAATGGATCCACTGCATGGAGCTCCTATTCATGAAAGGTACAAACAACTTGTTTTCTTTGGTATTCCTAGTTATCCTAATGTAATCCCTGATGAAATTAGAAATAAGCTTCCTAAATTTACTGGAAATAATGTTATCACATGTGAAGAATATCTAAAAAAATTTATAGATGTAATAGATGATTATAATGTAGAGCTTGATGATGTTATAATGAAGCTATTTGTACAATCCCTGATTGAGGATGCTAGGGATTGGTTTAGAGGGTTACCCCATGCTAGTATAGGGTCATGGAATTAATTTAAAAACTGTTTCAAGGAACATTATGGAGATAAAACTAATGAGGGTTTTATCCTAAATGAATTCAATAACATAAAGAAGAATCAGAATGAAGAGGTCCTTGAATTTAATATAAGATTCTAAAAGGCTATGCATATGCTCTTACAGGTTATCAAACTAGATGACAGGGTATGTCTTGTGACATACTTGAATGCCTTTGATGCAAAAATGGGTTACCTCTTGAGGGACAAGAACCCTAGAAATTTTGGGGAAGCTTACAAATTGGCCATCAACATAGAGAACAATAGAAGAATATCAGGAAAGATAGGAAGAAGAGATGATTGCAGGCCTCAAATGCAGAGTAAGAAAGAAATGGGAAGGTCTGTTGACTCTAAACCCAAAGAGGATGGCAATCTAAAAAAAAATTTAAAGGCTTTGGAAGGTTTAAAGCCTGGAGAAAAGGGAAACAATAGAGCTGTGACTATGGAGAGGTCAGCTCCAAACAATTTTAGCAGACAGCCAAGAATGCAAAATTACCCTTACAACACTCAGTGGAAAGATGGCAAGCCCATTCTCCCAACCAAGTAGGAAAGACCTGATGGAAGGATCCCTGATCCTTTGCAGAGAAATTCAGTGAATTTAGCTGATGAGGTTCCATGGTGTGTTGTTTGTCAATCTCCTCATAGTCCAGAGCATTGTTTCATTGCTTTGAATTCACCTGATAATCAAGAAGGTGAGGAGCAGTATGATAAGGAAGGATGTGGTATGACTTCTTCACATCCGTGGGATGAAGCTGACTCTACTAATGAAGAGGGTGAAGAGTTTGATGATGTTGGATGTGGTACAGTGAGGGGTGAGGAGAAAGTTTCTTTAAGAAGACCCTCAGATGAAGAAATTGCTCAAATCACTGCAAACATGGTCACTCAAGCTAGAAGCAATTATAACTTGAGAAATAGGACAGTTGGAAATGCAACTAGTAAGCCAGGCAGTATGTTCATCAAGAAGACAGAAAATGGTACAGAACAGCATGGCAAAAAAGGCAAGGGTGCCGATGATACTAACCAAGTGAAGGTAAAAAGGAAAATTATGCCTATTGCAACACCTGGGAATAAAGCAAAAACATCAGATGTTGTGGTCCCTGTTTCTCAGAATGGAGAAGAATCTCCTCTCAAAGACAAATCTGGTTTCACAAAGGATAAGGTTGTCACTATTTTTGAGGAAGACATGAATAACCAAAGGTATGTTCCAATTGATATGTCCAAATTGCTTTCACAGATCACTGTCAAGGTTCCACTGTTGGAAATGATGAGAATAGAAGAACACAAGGTCAAGGCCTTAAATTGGGTAAATGGTGTTTCTTCTGCAGGAATCCAAGAAGTGAGTAGAAATGACAAACATGTGGCTTCCTTGGAAGACACACCCGACAGTAAGAGTGAAGAAATTGTTTCTGAGATCCCTCAAATCTTCTTGGATACAAATATTGTAAACAATATAGTAGGGACAGTTGATCCTTTCTTCTTGTCTCTTGTTATTAATGGTAAAATGTTGAAGAACTGCATGATTGATTCTGGAGCATCAAACACTGTCATGCCTACAGAGATCATGAAATCATTAGGGCTAAAGGTTGACACACCTCACGGGAGATGCCAAGCTATGGACTCAAGAGAAGTGCCAGTTATTGGTACCATCAAGGCTTTTCCTTATAAATTAGTTGCATTTCCTAACAAACAGTTGACTATGAGTGTTCTTGTAGTTGACATTCCTCCTCAATATGGTATGTTGTTATCTAGAAAGTGGAGTGCCTCCATGGGAGGAAGTATTCAATGTGACTTGTCCTTTGCCACTTTTGACATTGAAGGAGAGAGTGTGAAGGTGTCAAGGGAAGCCAAGACCCCACATATGATTGAGGAAAATGAAAAGGATAGCATGAATTGTTTTGTTGACATTGACATTGGCTCATTCCAAGTCCAGAGGAATGAGATACAGGAGAAGGTCAGGCCTATCCTTTTGGCCAATGATGAGAGTAACATGGCAGAGGGTAATGTCTTATGGACATTATATTTTGATGGAGAAAATTCTAAGGAAGGTGCTGGAGTAGGAGTGTTATTAATATCCCCAAGTGGTAAGACTTTTAAGTTTTCTTTCACTCTCCTATTTTCTTGCACAAACAATGTTGCTGAATATGAGGCCCTATTGATTGGTTTGAAACAAGCATCAAAACATGGGATCAAACATCTTAGGGTAATTGGTGATTCTGAGTTAGTAATATCTCAGATTAGATCAAAGTATGCATCAAAAAACCAAAGGCTGAAACAATATAGGAATGCTGTATGGGATGAAATTGAATGTTTCAGTGCTTTTGGAATTGATTGGGTGGATAGAAGCCAGAACAAGATGGCAGATTTACTAGCAAACATAGCCTTAAGGCCAGAGGATGTTACCTTTGCAGGGATATCCAGAATTGAGTGTAAGTCCAGGCCTTCTATCCCAGATAATGTTGAGAATTGGCAAGTATTTTTTGAATATCAGGATATATTGAGGTTCTTGCAGTGTGAGTCTCACTTTGATGGTCAAGAAATGGATTTCAGCACCTATGTAGACAACAAAGATGGAAAAGAGAGTGTCCTTGGGAAGGAAGTACTACAATTGAAGTCAAATAGGATCCCAAGGGGATTGGTTGCTCTTGAGAGAGCATTTGATGATAAAGAGAGGGCTTGTGTAGCTAGACTTGTTGACAGGGTAAGTGATTTGGAGGAGGTGAATCTAGGGACAAGCCAAGAACCAAAGAACGTTTACATAGGTAAATGTTTATCTCAAAGAACTAGAATAAATCTGATTGATCTTCTCAAAAAATTCAGACATGTCTTTGCATGGTCTTATGAAGATTTGAAATCTTATAGAGAAGATCTCTTCCAACATGAGATACCATTAAAGGAAGGAACTAAACCTTTTAGGCAAAAATTAAGGCCTGTGAATCCTACTTTGGCACCAAAAATGCAAGATGAACTTAAAAAGATGATGGATGCTGGCATTATCAAGCCTGTCAGACATTCTACTTGGGTGTCAAACTTGGTTCCAATTAGAAAAAAGAATGGTGACATTAGGCTATGTGTTGATTTTAGAAATCTGAATGTCAATTCTTTGAAAGACAACTATGGTCTCCCTAATATGGAAAACATGCTACAAAGAGTCACTGGATCAGAGTTGATGTCAATGATGGATGGTTTCTCTGGGTATAATTAGGTCATGGTCAAGGAGTCAAAACAATTCAAGACCACATTCACTACTCCTTGGGGAACATATGTTTATGTCAGAATGCCATTTGGTCTGACAAATGCAAGAGCTACCTTCCAGAGAGCTATGGATGTGGCCTTTGCTGATTTCATAAATAAGTTTTTAGTGGTATATCAGGATGATCTCACGGCATATTCAGAGAAGGAGGATCAGCACTTTGAGCATCTTGAAAAGATTTTTATTAGAGCTCTGGAATATGGAGTTTCTTTGAGTCCAAAGAAATGTTTTTTTGGTGTGGTGGAAGGCAAGCTCTTAGGACATGTTGTGTCCAAGGATGGAGTGAGAATTGATCCTGAAAGGGTTATGGCAATAGACAAGATTTCACCACCAAGGAATGTTAAAGGAGTATAGTCTTTCTTTGGGCAAGTAAATTTTCTAAGAAGGTTTGTTACTAACTTTGCAAAAATTTGTATTCCCATCTCTGGAATGTTGAAGAAAAATGCAAAAGTAGAATGGAATGAAGAAGCAAATGAGTCTTTCAAGAATATCAAATAGGCCATCAAGGATGCCCCTGTTTTAAGGACCCCTGATTATGGTAAACCCATGCAAATTTTCTCTTTTGCTTCTTATCATACGGTTGCAGCAGTTTTATTGCAAAAGAACTCAGATGGATATGAGCAACACATATCCTTTTTCAGCAAATCCTTACATGCAGTAGAACTAAAGTATGATATAGTTGAGAAGCAGGCTTATGCCCTAGTCAACGCAGTCAAGGCTTTTAGGTGTTATCTTGTGGGAGCTAGGGTGGTTGCTTATGTTCCTAATGCTGCTATCAAGGATATTCTAGTGCAACAAGAGGTCTCAGGTAAGAGATGTAGATGGATCAACAGGATCCAAGAATTCAATATAGATATTCAAATTACAAAATTGGTAAGAGGCCTTGGTCTTGCAAAGTTGATGGCACAGAGTAATTTGGTTGCAAACCATGTGAACATGTTAGAGGAGGAAGAAAGGCCATATGTTTGTGATTTGGATTGTTGTGATTGGTACAGGGATGTCATCAATTACTTGAAAAAATTGTTTCTTCCCCCTGACATGAGTGAAAATAAGAAAAGGACTATTAGGCTACAATCTGTGAGATATGCCATTATACATGGTGAGTTATGGTGGAAAAGCAATGAAGGTGTATTGCTAAAATGTGTAGACCAGGAAAGGTCTAAGTCTTTTTTAGATTCAATGCATCAAGATGTATGTGGAGGACACTACATGGCAAAGACCACAGCCCAAAAAATCCTTAGATCTGGATTTTGGTGGCCTACAGTTTTTAAAGACACACATCAGTTTGTAAGGAAGTGTGATGCATGCCAAAGGTTTGCAGGTAAGCTGAAATTTGGTGAAAATTTACCACTCAAACCAGTCTCAGTTCAGGCCCCTTTCTAGCAGTGGGGTATTGATTTCATAGGTGAGATTCCAAACAAGTCTAGTGGTGGGCATTCCTACATATTAGTGGCAATAGACTATTTCACTAAATGGGTTGAAGCTATTCCCACTAGGAGGGCCACTAGTAAAGTTGTTATTGATTTCATGGTGCAGAATATTCTCACTAGGTTTGGATGTCCAGAAACAATAGTGGTAGACAATGTGATGTGTTTTAGATCTTAGGAGTTTCATGATTTTTGTAAGAATTATGGGATACACATTTCATTTTCTTCCCCATATCATCCACAAGGAAATGGCCAGGCTGAATCCAGTAATAAAAGCCTTATTAAGATTCTCAAGAGGGTGTTGGACAGAAATAAGAAAGCCTAGGACTCAAAGTTATGGTGGGCATTGTGGGCTGACAGAGTGACCATCAAGAAGGCCATAGGTTGTGCCCCATTTGATCTAGTCTATGGGATTGGAGCTAGGTTACCTCACAACAATCTATTGCAAATGTATAAATTCATCCAGGCATATGATGAAGACTTAGATGATGAAATGAGACTAAGGATGGATGAGTTAATCCAGTTGGAGGAGGTAAGAAGAGATGCACATGAAAGAAATGAAACACTTTAGACACAGTGTAAGAGCTTATTTGATAAAAGGGCCACTCAAAGGAGTTTTGGGGCTGGTGATCTTGTTCTAATATGGAATGCTAGATTAGAGGATAAGGGATGGCATGGTAAGTTTGATCCTATTTGGTTGGGTCCTTATCTCATTGAAAGTAAATGGGGAGTTGATTCATATATTCTGAAAGATCTAACTGGTGGCACTTTGGAATTGCCTGTTCATGGACAATTCCTAAAGTTTTACTTCTCTTGAAGTATCATTTTTCATGAGCAGTAGTTAAGGTTCTTCCCTAGGTCTCTTAGGGTTGTTTTTGGTCTAAAATTTTGTGGTCTACTCTTCCAGTAGATTCTATTTTCTCATTGTATCTGCAGGAGATACATGTCCCCAACTAGAGCCACTGTTAGTCCATTTTCCAATCATTGCAAAATCTTGTGAAATTGGCTTGTTCCATGCAATGTTTTTGTTAAGTGTCTTGCCCCGTTCTCTTCAGTGTTGTCACCTTGCTTCAGTCCAGGTCGCATCTCCTAATTCGCAAAGCCCAGGGAGTTATTCGAGTTTCAAGGTCTGCGGAAAACTTTTTAAAAAAATTCTGCCACTGTGTCGACAACCTGTAGTGTTTTTGAAAACTTGTATTGTTTTCGACTTCCCTGCTACCTTTCGGTCTGTCGTTATTCCTGTGTGTTTTTGATCTTTTGCCGATAAACCTCATTGTTTTCAACCTTTGCCTTCCAGCTTTGTGCACTTGTCTTTTGGTGCTGAAAACTTTGTGTGTTTTCAACCTTGGTCTTAACTGCGCAAGTTTGACTAGATGGTGGGTCCAGACTCTTTTTGATTGGTTGTCACATGGCCACATGTCATACTTTTTTGACATGCGATCATGCGATCGCTTGCCACCTAGCCATGTGGGTCCTAGTTCTGTTCAGCTGCCTGGCGATCTACTTTGCCTTAGTGCACAAGTGCGATGGATGGTGGGACATGGTTTCTAGATTGGTCAGAGGGTCCTGACGTGTCAGAGCATCAACAGTTGTCATTAAAGCGCAAAGGATTTGTCAAGGCTATGCCCTTTTGCGACAACCGTCCGATCCTCTAAAATGTAAAGCAATTCCGTGGCCCCAGAGGCAGTGATGTGGTGGCTTTGGGTTGGCTGTCGCATGATTGCATAGCCCAATTTTTGGTTATGCGATCATGCGACTGGGTGACACGTGTCTGCGGTGCTGAGGTGGATATGCTTGGTGGGACCCCAACTTAATGGCAGGTAGCGATGGTGGTTTGCTGGCGGTTAGTCACATGTTCGCATAGCCTTTTGCAAGGCTATGCAATCATGTGACTGACATTTTCTGTCAACTTCATGCGGTAGCGGTTATGCTCAGCACGGTTAAGGTTTGCGGGTTATCACATGTTTGCATAGCCCATTTCCATGCTATGCGATCATGCGACAGGGTGCCACGTGTGCTAGGGCCCGTCTGTATTTGTTTGGTGGTCCCATTGGTAGGTGTGTCATGGTGATCTCCGGTTGGTCTGAGCTGGCAGGATGACAGGTTGAACGCGGGCCTAGGTTAGGGTATCTCGGTGGTGACATGCCAGCCGGCAAGGTGCATGGTAGCGGCTTGTCGCATGTTCGTGTGAGCTAGTTTTCTAGCTTGCGAACATGCGACAAAACCTTGTGTGGCCATGGTCTAGTGTCGGCGGTTATGAAGAAGGCAAGGGGAAATGGTGTGTCACATGTTCGCATAACCCATTTCTGGGCTATGCGATCATGCGACCAAGCATAAAATTAGAGCCCGGATTCCTGTGGTAGTGAGAGTTGTGACTGCACAATTGCGCGACTGAGGGCAAATGGTTAAGAAACTTAAAGCCCGTGAAATGCATGTGACCGTTTGAACTTGCTGAGAGTTTTTTGTGGCAAGAGGTACCAAAATTCAATTCTTGAGCGGCCAGAGTGGGCAAAATGGATTGTCAATTGCTATGGCTTGACCCCTGTCATGTCTGTGTTTATTCCTCGGTGGGGTTAGGTTATTTTGAAATTTTGAATTTGAAATGATCGTATGCTTGCATTGTAACCCTGGTATAAAGGGATTTCTGTGGTCATTTGAGGTTATTGGGAGTTAGGTTTTCAAACTTTTGGGTTGTGAGTCCTCTTCTCAGTCTGAATTGTAATGTCTTGTCTTAATTTTTTGGCAATTTGAAAGAAAGTTATAGGTCTAAGTTGAGTTTGCAAGCAGGGTTCCTTTGGATGGATTGTATGCACTTGAGGATTCTTCACACTTAATGCAAGCACTTGATTCTCATCTCTCCCTTGTGTCAACGTAGATGAATTTTGAACTTTCCAATTCACTGCATAACAATTTATGTATAGGTCTTCATTCTTGAGTTCTAATCCAGGATTAGATTAAATGATGCTTCAAATGGGACCTAGATTTATCTCTTGTCTATGTAGGGATATTTTGTAAGCAGTAGAGGAGATTGTAAATGTGTTTATGACTTTGAATCTCAGATACATTCTGGTGTGTGTGTGTAATCTGTCCAAGAAACCTTGCCCAATGGATGAGGCACTGGCCTAGATAAGTATTTCCTTGCTGAAATATCCTGATTGTGGTTGTTATGATTCAAAAACATAAATTAAGAACCATTCCTTAAATTTTCAGCATTGGGTTGTATGTGGTTCTACCCCATAGCAATGGAGAGTCAATGAGTGTGTGGTTAACATTCAATACTTTCTTACTATCCATTTATCTGTTATTCAAACCTGGTCTTTGGTGTGTGAAGTATAGTTTATACTGGGTTAGGTGCACCCACCTTGGTTTTGCAGAGCCAAAAGCAGAAGAGGGCAGTCTTGTCCCTAGAGTTGGTCCAGTTATCCTAAGACCTCATTACATTTTGGAGCTAACCACCCCTAAAATCTATCTGAGGGTATACTGGCAGCCTATTAGAGCATAAGTGTCATTTTGGACACCAACATAAATCATTTATTGGATGAGGAAATTTTGAATGGAAAACAAGTTACTATCCAACAAGAAGAGGATGATTTCCCTTCAATCATGGTAACCAAACAAGAAGAAGATGACATTTTACCCGATCTACACAAGATTTTCCAAGAAAACATGAATTAACAGAGCTTCTTTCTGTCAATGTGGGCTCCGAAATGGTAGATGAAATAGCAGACCAAATCCTCCATGAGCCTTATGATTATGACTTCTCCAACAGATTATCAGTCTTTCAATCTAAACAAGTGGACACTAAAGAGGGATTTCCTCATCCTACAAAAGGTAGAAATCTCAAGAGTTTCAAATAAAAGAAGAAATTAAGGCAGAAATATAAGCAACTTTTGACAAAAACTGCACCTTTCCTATTTTTTTATTTCATGTTTAAAGTTGATCTCTTTATTGATACTATGTATTGCTATGTTAATAGCTTTTCCTGTTGATAGGCATTTGAGGCTAGCTAAGTATTGTTCGTTTAGTTTTTTTTTATTTTGTTGAGTGATGTTAGTGATTATTTTATATATGGGTTCAAAGCCCTCTCCCTTCCCTTCCATTTTAATAAAAAATAAGCATAATAACAATGAATTAAACTAGACCCTCAATCTGTCTAGTTGGTATTTTATTAGTACTTGCAGTAGGCAATACTATTGTATTCACTTGTGTTTCATTAGTTAATTAAAATCTACCAATCATAACAATTTATTATTATATTTGTCAAAATAAACATAGTTCTACTTATGTTAAAAAATTAAAATTTTTAATTAAAAAATTTATTTATCTTAAATATGATTGGTTTAAATCAAAATGTGTTATAGAAACTTCTGCTTATAAGAGTGCTTCTCTGCATAGAAACTTCTGTCCATAAGAGTGCTTCTCTGCATAAAAACTTCTGTCCAATGGTGGTTTTCTGATTTTCTTAAAAAACTTATAATTTACACAAACTATTTACGGAACTTTTATCTTGGACAAAACACAATTTAGAGTTTAGAGTTTTTTTAATCATCAATATTTAGCAAAAGTTTAGATTTTTTTCATTATTTTCATTTCGTAATTTGTTTTGCAGATTTGTTCTCTATCTAGCAGTTGCTGCTATAAAAAAAATTTTGTTGAGTTTATATTTCCAAGGACTTCAATCGCTCTAATCCAGGGATTGCGTTACGAAATCAATGTGAAAAGTCAGAATTTGTTGCTGTTTTTTTCTAGATTTTCGTTTTTCTGGTGTATAGATATTTTCTCGTGTCCCATTGAGTCAATGGCGAGGGTGATGATGATACAGTGTCTCTGAGTTTGGAGTAAATTTAGGGGAAGTTGAGGGTTTTGAATTCGCCTCCTTGTGGAATTTATAAGAGCGATCGAGGAGAAATTGTGAAAACCTGTACAATGTATGAAATGGGTAGTGTGAGAGCTTCATCTTCTTCGAATTTGGAATGCTTTTTGGCCTGCATTACTCCACGTTTGCCTGCACATCATCTGCCCAATGTATGCCCGTTTTCATTTTAGGTCGTTCGGTGCTTGTAAGCTAAGGGTTTTGGTTTTTCTTTATTATGATGGTTCGTGCATATGGGAATAGACAGTCTGGATTGATTCTTATGAATCAGTTTTTGTTAGCTATTAATCAATTGACTTTCTACCAATCAAAACTGATTATTTATTTCATTTAAAACTAAATCTTGTAAATTCTTTTATTTTATAAATTCTTAAATCATTTTTCAAAAATCTTATTAGTTTAAAACTTTCAACTAATTTTTTGGTTGCCATATTTATAAGTAAAAAATTAGTAGTTTTAAAGTTTCTTTCTTTTGAACTAATTTTTTCCAATATTAAAAGAACTAGTGCTAATTAGAAAGTCACTACAAGATTTCTAAAGATTTGATGACATTTATCAATTACACAAATGAATATACAATACATATTACATTTATATGTTAAATTATATGATATTTTTATTATTTAATAAATTAATTAAATTTTTATATTAAGTATGTTATTTTTTATTATTTTTTATATTAATAATTTTGCACTTCAATTATATTTAATTACCAATTTAAATTATTAATATATAAATATTTATTATAATAAATTATGAAAAATCTAAATTTCATTATATGTTATATATTATTCAATATAATATAATAATATTAATCAATATAATATAATATTGTATTATATTATATTTGGTATATTATAATATATCAATATTTAATAATTTATGATATAATATATAGATTTTTAATACTATATATAATTATATAATATTAATATAATTATTAAATAATATAATATAATTAATATATTAAACTATTCTATAAATATTAATATAATTTAATACATAATTTAAATATAATATAAATACTATATGAAAATATGAACCCATATATAATTAAAGTTTGGTAATAAGAATTGAATTTATGCAAGTTTTAGAGAATTACTTATTATTATAGATTATATTATATTATTCTATAATATTTTTTATATTAAATTATAACAGAAGATATTGACATATTTATATTTTTTTAAAAATAAATTACATGACAATATAAATTTCAAAATATATTATTAATAGAATCATATTAAATTAATTAAATAAAAACTTACATTTATTTACATATTGTTAAATATAGAATTAAAATTACTATTATTTATTTCTACATTTACAATATTATAAGGCAAGTACTAGCCACTACATGGCATTTGTTTGCGTTGCATACTATTATTTTTTTTTTAGAATGACTCAAATAAACATAATTTTAGGCAGAGCTTAATCTAGAAAAGGAAACCTAAAGGTCGCCCACTTTTTGTGGCTGGAAAGTGGGTGGGTGGTTGTTCATAACAAAATCTTCATTGTGCATAATCTTGTGAAAGAAAATTTAATTTTGTTAACAGATGCATTGTTTGTTTCATAATGAAGAATCGATAGATCACCAATTTCTTGAATCTAGGTTCGCCAAAGAAATTTTGGATGAAGTGTCATCCTCTTTTCAGACCTACTAGGTTTCTCACAAATCTATTAAAGGCATCATTAGTAATTGAATATTTTTTGTATAACTATTACTTGCTCTAGTTGTTGATACTAAAGTTGTTGTTCTAGACCAAATTAGTTTTTGATAATACTCTCTATTGATCTATAATTATTAATTATAATTCATATTTTTTATAACTTTTTTTAATAAACTTTTCTATTATTTATGAATCTCCCATGCTTTAAAAAGTATAATCTATTTTTCTCTTCTCCTTCTTTTATTCAATTTAATAAAATAATAGTATAATAAGTTTGAATCACTATTGAAAAGGTCAAATATTCTTTTCTAAGAGATAAATTTTGTGTATTATAGTTTCCTATTTTAACCCTCTCACAACATCCTTTAAGTAGCTATCAAATTTAATTCTTCTCTTAAATCTTCCTTCTCATTTTTTATGTGGTTTCAACTATGAAAACTATGGAAAATTTCTTGGATATTTTTATAATCATGGATAGTGTTTCTTTCTTAGACTATTTATATTCATATTTTATAATAATTACAATATTTTAAGGTTCCCCTAATAGATTTTATTTTGTGATTTGTTCTTTTCCTAATAGATTTTATTTTTCGTATGTATGTTGGAGATGCTGGTGTGGCTCCTCTTATTTGTGTAATACCTTCTAGGCAAGCATTTCTCTCATCCCAAGAAAGACCCATTTGGTTCCTCAAGAGGGGTTCCCCTTTTCTCTTTTCTATGTTAGTGGATGTGGAACACAAGGTTTCATAGACCATTATCAAAAGAACTAAGAAATATCTTACTAAACATGTTTACCAGTCCTATGATCAAGAAAAAGATGTCATAACCAAAAAAATATGATGACCACTCAATTTGATTATCATACTACTTAGTCCTTTAATATTGTTGTTGTCCTAATAGTGTGCTTATAATTTTGTTGTGTATTGGATTATGTATATTGGTGTCCCCTCTTTTTATTATTAGTTCATGCCATAAGCTTTTAGAACTATAGGGAGCAAGTAGATTATAACAAGTGATTAAAGTATACATTTTCATTGAATAAAATTTAATTAAATTTTTTAGTAATATCATATTTTGATTTTTGATGAAGTTAAGTTGCAAATTTTTTAACAAAACACATTTTACAAATTAGTTTTCTAAAATCTAATTGGTGTAAAACTTTAGATATACTAAAGTACATGTGAATAATCTTTTTGATTTATAAAAAAATGAAGATAAAATATTTTTACCAATAAATTTTTGAAAATAGAGAGAACTAGATGTACTAAAGTACATGTGAATAATCTTTTTGATTTATGAAAAAAATGAGACAAAATATTTGTTTGGATAACGTGGAAAACTTTACAAATTTATGCTTTTTTTTAAAAAAAGCTAGAATGAAATATTTTAAATACTATTTGATTGACAATGTTTTAAACATTGTTTTAAACTTTTAATAATTTATTAGAAATGATTTTTTGGTAAAAAATATATCCACAAAGTTTAGATTTTAAAAATTAAAGATTTTTTTCACTTAGTTCCTTAATATAGCACTAGATTAATTATTATAAAAAAATATAATAGTTTTTTAAATATAAAATTATATATAGATAAAATTAGTAAATATTTAAATTTACTAAATTTTATGATGTGCATTTTATTTCAAAAAAATTAAAAGAGGTAATTAATTGTAAAATGTTATATTTTTTCTGAGAATTTATAAAATTTATTTGAAAAATGAGGTTTTAATTAAGAGAAGGTAATATGCATAAGGGAAAGAAAATTTAAATTAAGCTAAGTTGTTTATAAATGGGCAAATTTGTAGGGGTGTACATTACATCACTAGTTATCACCACTTACCAAATTTAAGGAGAAATGACTAATTTATAAACATGATTATGAGAATCTGAATCTATTGATGGGATTTGATCAAATGAAATTAAATTTCATACAAATGAATATTGTTGAGGTAATCGCCTTGACAAACTTCATCGAAATGCTAGGAAATGAGAGAAAATGAAGTGTGAAGCTTAACAAAGAACAAGAGTGGGGAAATTAAGGAATTGATTTTGGATCTTTCTTTTTAAAAAAGGAAGAAGAAAGAAGAGATTACTATAGTCCAGTCATGTTTTCTAGTGATAGAATAGTATTTGTCATTCCTTCTTCTGTTCTTTAACTTGTTCATCCTATATCACAAAATTTCTATGAGTTGGGTTTAGGGGAGAGAAAGGTATGCAAGTTCATAAAGCATTGACAAGTAGAAAAACTCCTCTGGAGCTCATCAAACTAGAAAGGATAGTTTAGGAAGAAGACACTTGGTTGGATGGATAGCCTTAAGTGTAGGCATGTTTGCAACATGTGGAAGTACATTTTGGACACATGAAGTGTCTACAAAATGTCACTTAAGTTATGACTCAATAGACTATTGTTTAGAATGTGTTTTGTACAGCTTTATTACTAAATTTTGGAGCAAAACTTTAATATTGTGCTTTGATTTTTTGGATCTTAGGAAAACTATTTTACCAATGTGAGTGTCTTATATTGAGATCATGAAAAACTTCCAACTAACTTATGAATGAAGAACTTGTCATTTTTTATAAACAAGCAATGTAGAAAAATATTTTTTAAGACAATACTTCTGAGTGTGTTTACATTCCTAACAACTCATTTTTTAAATTGACAATAAAAGTTCAATTTAGATTTTGTCAAGAATGCTCTATCTTTTCAATGCTAAAATAGAAAACAACCGTACATTTTGACAAGAACTTTGTTGTTGTACAACCTTGTTTACATACATTTTGAAGATATCTATATGATGTAATGATACTCACAATCTAATCTCTAAATTTAATTTGTCAAAAAAAACATAATCCAAACTTTAAGAAATATTATCAACTTTTATTTATAAATATGTATTGAATTAATCTCCATAATATACATTAATTTCCATGAAAACCCTATACAAATATTTAGGGAAACTGTAGTTGAAGAGCACGTTGTTAACATGAAGTGTTTTACAAAAAGACATCATGAAAGCCTTAAACTTCACTTCAAAATATACATGAGGCGGGCCCAACCTGTCCAACGGGTAAAGGCCACAAAAAAAGCTGAGTTAGTGCTTTGCCAGGACATGTTCTCCACGGAACTCAGCCCATGTTCATGAAACTGTACTTTGTTCAGTAGTAAAATTGTCCTAGGGATTTAAACCTCATAACCCATGTCTGTGGTTGAGGCTGACGTACAAAACGTGGGTCGTTTTAATTGGAGCAAAAATTAGGGTATTGAAATCTACAACCGGTACGAGCCTCGTTCATCAATATGATTAGGTCAATGTCATAATTTCTTTCATGAGCAGCAAATGTTTTCGGAGCTTACATCTCCATGGCAGTTTACTCCGGTGGATAAGATCGATTGTGTATATTCTCTTTCCATCAATGATTGTGCTTTAACAATTGTTGTGGATCAAATCTAATAGATTTCCACAATTCATTTATATATATGTATCAGTTTCTGAATTCTATTGTGTAAAGTTTTTTGTCATCAACGTTTCGGATCATATTACATGATTCATCATCAGGGTGTTAGAGAGCAAGAAGAAATGAAAGATGATGAATCATGTAGTATGATCTGAAACGTTGATGGCAAAAAACTTTACACAATCGAATCCAAAAACTGATACATGTATAATTGTTATGGATTCACCCATCAATGTATTTATTTCATTTTGGGTAGGAGAATCACTGTAACTCAAGATTAAGGGATTTCTCTGTATCAAATTTAATATCAATATAGTTTAACGAACTGCAAATAATAAGTTCTTTCAATGAACAAATAAAATTCTATAAAAATTGGACATGTTCCGAATCGTTTCAACTATATGTTTGTCTCTGATAGGTTTGTTTTTAAGGTCAAGCAGAGGATGATGTCCCTTCAGTCATGGTAACCAAACAAGAAGAAGCCGATATTTTACCTGATCTACACAAGCTTTTCCAAGAAAATATGAATTAACAGAGGTTCTTTCTGTCAATGTGGCTCCGAAATAGTAGACGAAATAGAAGATCAAATCCTCCATGAGCCTTCTGATTATGACTTCTCCAACAGATTATCAGTCTTTCAATCTGAACAAGTGGACACTAAAGAAGGATTTCCTAAGGCAGAAATATAAGCAACTTTTGACGAAAACCGTAGACTGAAACTGTAAAAAGTTATATGGAACTCTTTATCTCTCATTTTGGATCAACTGAAAAAGGGAAATGTTATTTCCGGTTGAGATTTCAGTTCCATCTTTCTTTGGATGAAAAAGAGGTGAAATCATCCCACTTCAAAATGGTATGAATGACTTCGCAAAATTTGTCAATGAAAATGCTCCTGTAGACCCTATTACCAAAATTGGTAAATTTACTTATCAAATAGAAGAATCAACTTCTTTCAAATAGCTGAAACATTGCACATATATTTCATTAATTCAGTCTGGCCTCTTCATGGTGGTGATTTGATCTCAGCCCGATCTTTCCTTTGTCTGGATCTGATCATTTTGCAATTAGTCTAGCAAGGTTCTAGCTGCAACATCAAAGGTCATTCTTCTTTTAAATGTGAGGCCATGTCGCTAAGGGATCCAACTTTTTTCCAATGGTGAAATTCTCCAGGTCAAAATCTTCTTTACATGCAGGATCGAGAGTTTATCGAATTTGTAAAAACGCCCATTTTATCAAAGAAAAAATAAGACAATAGAACTCTAATCATTTTAAAAATATCGTTACCTACGAGGAGATAACAACCATATTATATTAGTTAGCCATGTGTTGCTTTTTGGGTTGGTTTTTGCTTTTTTGGAGAAAGAGGAGGATGAAGGCGGCTAGCAGGTCCCCATTTTTGTGGAGTATGACAGTTCTGAGGAACATGACATGCCCATCTCCCCTAAACTGGAGGTTATCATGGAGGTCTGTTCAGACATGTAGAAGGATGCCCCTGATGCGGAGAAGGATTCTCCTTCTGTGGAGAAAGACAATGTCCTTGCCTCTTCTCAGAACATCCCCTTTGTTAAAACTATTGATATGCAAGAACAGAACATTCAACTGCTCAAAGAAGATATGGAAGACAAAATTGACCCTCCCTTTGGGGTTTTTCAAACTACAAAGGCAGCTTCTATATACTCATTTTGTTTGTTGAAATGGATCTTCAAGAAGTAAAAAATTTGAATTTAAAATGTCGTTATATTTCTGCTAAGGTTGACTCTTTGCAGGAAAGGTTGGAGCCTGGTTTGAATACTTTCAATGGAAACAAGGACAGTGACAGGGACAAGAAGGTGCAGGAGATGCAAGTTAGAGTTGATATGTTGGAGAATGCCATGAAGAAACGTATGTAGGATAATAACATGTTCATGGGTTCTGCCATGGAATGTTTTCTGACCATCAAAGTGGAGCTGGATGCTGGTTCCCCAACAAGAAACCTGAGGATGATAACAAGGATGTGGGAGATGAGGGTCCAGGTAAACATACTCAGTCAGCTTTTCCTGCTGGTTTTGGCTTTGGTGGACTGGCCCCAGTCCTGTTTCTCTTTAGTATGCTTAATGTTATATCTTTTATTTTCTACTTGTAAGGGGTTTTGGGTCCCCTTCAAAACCTATTTTTTTCCTGCAATAAAAAACAAACAACTGACTATCTATTTAATCTTTTAAATGTTGACAATTAAATCCTATAAAGCATCATTTAAAAGATGAAAAATCCTACAAGTGTTGAAATAGTGTACAAGCTCCGGGGTCAAGGTATATGCACTAAGAGAATGCAAAACAAAAGATAGAAGATATTGTTACGCGCTAACACTCTATGTAAATGCATCTAACTTTTGTGTAGAAGTGATGTTTGATTGTGTAAAGGCGTCAAACTTTTCCTTGTACACACTATTTGACTACTTGTACGCGCTACTTGACTTGCAAAATAGAGTTCAAACAAAAAACCATCTAAATTTATCAAATAAATATGAATTTTAGTTAGTTGAGGCATCTCACCCCAAGGTGGGTACCATTTTGTGTATGTATAATACCTTCATGAAATTAGTTTTCTATAATTCAACTCAAATTAAGCTAATTTAATCTTTAAAACCTATTGAATTGAAAGTTCAAAGCAATAAATATCTCATGAATCTCTAATTAAAGAAGCTAATGAAATGCTCTCAGCCAGCATCCATTAGAAATAGCTCTAAAATAAGAATTTAAATGCTAAATGATGAACTAAATGTCTATTTTTGCTCAATTATGCTAAAATGCTTAAAACTATGCTTTCAAAATCAAATTGACTATAATAAAAATGCAATTACTAAAATGAGACTGGATCATTTTCTCCTAATTTTTGCCTTCTATTTATAGATTTTCTCAATCTTAGGGGGTGGAATAAGTTTAACCATGATCAAGTTTCGGTCTAAGTTGATGGTTTCAAATGGTGAGAGAATTTAAATATTTTGTTCTCAAAGCTTGAGAAAAGAGACAAAATGAGTGGCTCTTGATTGAGAATCCATTTAGTTTTGAACCATGTGAGCTCAAATTTTAATTCCTATTGGTTGATTTAATCTCTTCCCATGTGGTAGGTGAGAATTTTTAGGAATTAATTAATTGATTTATTTAATTTATTTAGCTACCTGTACCACTTGAATGGGTTAGATTTTATTTAATTCAAATATACAATTAATTTGATTAAAATCAATTGCACAATTAAATAATCTTTTTATTTAATTAATCCTATTTGGATTTGATTTGAATTAATTTTTGATAATTAAGTTAACTATTTTTAGATGTCTACACCTATCTATCAATTACTTAACTAGTATAACATCGTATCCTATCAACCTCAATGTGATTCTATTGGCCAGTGCCATGCAATTCAATAAATAAACTTAACCGTTTAAGAAGTTATATTATATGGAAAATTTTATCTAATGTATGTGTAGAAATACTAAATGTGCAATAGAATGCATACATGTGAAGGAAATTTAAATAAATAGAATCAAAATGTATGTGCATGAAGAAACCTTAAAAGGAAAAAAAAACCTATATTCTTACACATCCACTTAACCTAGACTCTGACTTAAAATTTTACCATAATAAATATGAGAAAAAATAGAAAAAAGACATAATTACTAGCTCCTCACACTCCTTAAGCCTCTAGACGTTGCAAACACACTCAAACCAATATGTAGACCTCATAATCACCATTTTCACAAGCAATTCTATGCTATACTCTTCTCACCTCATCTCCTCTACCAATATTTGAAATCCAAGTGCTCAAATAAGTTGAAAGAGATCCTTTCAACCCTATTCATAGTAATATGAATCCTAATTAGAGATGTATGGGGGAAAATAATTAATCGTGTAAAAATCACATTTTGGGGGCTAATGCACTAGCCATTTTTCATCAAATCAGGCTTCCAATAGCACAATCTATTATGATATCACTCAACCTTCAAATTTTTCTAAAATTAGAAAAAAAAAAAAATTGTCTACTAATCTCTTGAGGGGGACCATATTAGCTACATTAATTCTATACCAAGGAAAACAAACTGGGACTTGAATTTTAATTCTTTGAAACAATGTGATAAAATAGAAGCAAAATGTATACATCTCAGAAAATTAATTAAAAATTAATTATTTAATTAATGTCTATTCATTAATTACTAAATATATTATTTATTTGATCCATATCTAGTCCATTCTTCATGTGGTTAAATAAATATTAATTGAATTCTAAATATTAAATATTTTTAATATGCAATTACCTATGTATCTTCACCTTCATTTCCTATTCACAAAGAGATAATGACTTGAGTGTCACCTTATCTCCCATTCTTTATCCACATTCCCTATTCTTGAGAGTTTGTCTGTACACCTCATTATGGTCAAAGGTGAGTCATGAGACACATGTCTCATAAGAATATCTTTTCACTCACATTCTAACAACCTAGAATGGATCTTCAACCTTCTTCTCATGGTTCCACCTTTCCCTCCACCTTTTTAATTTAGGAAGAACATTCTCCTTATTTCTCTTTACCAATTCAACCAACTTCATTTCAATTGTTCATATTTCCTAACCATTGATCTTTTCCACATAGGATCAAAGCCTTGAATTTTCTATAAAAGGAGAATTTTTTCACTCATTTGAGACTAACAAGGAATATATATTATTTTTCTTATTGTATTTATTGTTTTCAAGCTTTTGAAAGTGTTCTTTTGTCTTAGTATCATCACTAAAATCAATACATATTAGTATTATCATTAGCATCATTTCATTGTAGTTTCATCATTAGAATCGTCATCATTCTCTTATGAAAATTAATTATATTTTTTATTATCTTCATATCCATCATAGCTTGCATCCTATATTTCATTATAGTTGCATTTTAAAAAACCACATAGTTCAACCCTTTGAAGTCATCTTGGAAGTAAAAAATTAAGCAAAAAATATAGTTTTAAAGGGAAGAATGATAATGGAACACATTATTAGAAATAATTATATTGTATATCTTATCATTTAGTTTATTTTTAGTTTTTTATTTCATTATTGTGCTTGTTAAAGATGGGATTTTTAAAGTATTAGTGGTGCACTATTTAAATGTACTTTCTTCACATTTTCAAATACAAAATGTTTAATGGTTTAATTGATTGATTGATGCACATATATAAAGAGTGCAAGTTGTAGATTACAAAAGTTAGTTTAGGAACCTATACTCACTTAGAAATATTAACTACATAATAATAATGTATAACTATTCTTGTATGCCATCAAAAATCATCCTACAAAAAATATGCAAAAAGGATATCCTACTCAACTAAATATTTAAAAATAAAGTCACCACTAAAGCATAATCAAGAAGGATTAGTTGGAATGTCATCAATGGGGCAATGAAAAATATGGTTCACAAAATCAATATCTAAATTAATATCTACACTTACACTAGTTCTAGGAGAAGAAATAAAACTCTCACCATCAAGAAAAAAATAGATGAATGTGTATATTTGAGTACCATAATTAACTTTACCAATTACCATATGTTTCCTATTATTTAAATAAAAAATATCAAGTAAACTAAATTGGCTTACCACTTTTTGTAATCAAATAAATTGAAAGAAGATTATTAAAAAAAATAGAATAAAAAGAACATCAGTGAATCTTACATTATACATTACTCATATGAACATACCCCTTAGAATAAACATCAATACAACTACTATCTCTAACAAGATATTAGTTTTTTAATGAGAGAATAAGAGACAATAGTTGGTCAACTCATTATATCATAATATCTAAAGAACCAAAGACAAGTATCCATCAAATGAACCAATCAACATCAATTACAATAAGAGCTTTCTCGTTTATCTTATTATCCTCGTTTGCAAGACCTGATAAACCAATGTGTGTAGAAGATCAAGTTTCAAAAGAAGAAGAAGGTGCGAGCGATAAAATATTGAGAAGGAAAACCAATATTATGTTCAGGTCAAGGAGTTGTATCATCTCCTCTAAATATTTCCTTATAATATTGTGGTTCATCGTTCCCAAGCGTATTATAATAGTCACATTTTTCCTTAGCCTTCTTAGGCTTTTCCTCCTTAGGAGGGGTGGGAAGATCATTATATTTTATCTTAGGGTTTTTTCTTTTTCATTCATCTAGCCTTGATTAGTGTATAAATAATTTATAATTCTTTAGAATCATATAGGACTCTATGAAAGACAACTCCTCGACATTGTATCTATCTTACAAGACTAACTACAAGAAGTTTGACATCAATAAAAATAAAACATTCAGAAATACTACTTGAATATATTTTTAAATAATGTCACATAATAATAATAGGAATAAAAGTTTAGAAAATAATTTCAACCTTATAAATTCTATGAAATATTTTGATAGTAAAAAATATTGACTTGCTAATATTATCTTTTATTAACCAAAATTCAAATTATAGAATTAAATTACTTCAAAATTTAAAAGAAACATACAACTATTAAAAAATCAAGTTCAAAAAAATTAAATTACTAAAAATATTCAACACTCTAGTTTTTAATGTAATTATAGAAACTAGTTAAATTGATTGTGATTGCCATGAATAAAATATAATCTCTTCTAGATTCACTAAATTCCAATTTTTTAATTCAATATATATTATAAAAAGGGACAAGTATGTGATATTTTCCTTCACTAATAATACATTTATATTACAAATGTATTGGTCACATCATGATAGATTTAGAGATACATAATCTAAGATAAATATAATGATTAATCTACTAGATGAATTTAGTAGTAAATTTTTTGGTTGTATTCCCTTTAATTTACAAGAATCCAAATATCATCATCTATTAGTCAAGCTATCTCATTACTTCCTAATACAAAAGTATAATAATATATGTAGATTCTTAGGTGACATTTACCTTATAATTATTGTCTATGAAAAAAGAAATGGTTAAAATTTTATTTAGTAAATCAAGCAAAATAAAAATTATTATATTACATTTTATATTTATTAATAATTACACACCACATTAATTGATGTATTTTATCTAATACATGCACATGTATCAAATATATTTATCTCTATTATGTGATTTACTTTAGTTATACTAAACACTATCAAGTTCTCTTTTACCCCTAGCCACCCTCCCCATGGAGTCTAGTTTCATGGTGTATTGATAAAGTACATGAATATCGTAAAAAATATCTACTAATTTAATCATCCAAGGAAATTATCTAATATCTTATACCTAGCCAAATTAATTAATATCAATCATTAACTCATACATTACACTCAATAAACATAAAAATTAAAATATAGTCAAAAAGTGCCATATACATAAATTTTTGAGATCTACAAGTACTCTAAAAGGCCCAAGCACAATTGATCAACTAAATTTAGCTATAACAAGTCTATATCACTATTATGAATGTGGTATCATCTTGATATAATGAACTTGCATTACATTCAGTTACGACCAAGATTTCTACTATTTGGCCACAAACAAGATGATCACTTGGAATATAATCCAGCATATAACTTCACTACCTATTTGGTTCTTGTTAAAACATCAAGGTCCCAAGGTTAATCCAAATTTATTTTATCTTCCCCTACGAAACCTATGAAGCATTGGGTTCATAAACCACTAAGGTTCCTACGGTCAATTACATAGACATCAATCATATAGCATTTATATATACATGCAACCAAGGATATATTATTAGAATCATGATCAAAAAAATTAGCAGAAGTATATACCTTAATAACCTTTCTATATTTACCCTCCATGTTTTATATAATTTTATTTCTTAGCATATTTAGGTAACATGAAATGTACATTAGTTTGTTAATGGTTTTAACAAATTTTCTTTGAAGATCTATTCTAACATTTGTACTTGTTTCCTAAATTCTTCTCTCTAAAATTTTATTATCTTATTGAGGTGGAATGTTTTTTATTAAGGTAAAAATAGGTTTTGAAGGGACCCAAAACTCTTTAACAAGTTTTCACAACCATATTTTTCAAAGTACAAAATCAATTAAATCAAAAGATCAAAAGGACCGGTCCAAATATAACAATAAAAGGTTCCCATAACATGAACAATAAAATCAAAAGCAAAAAAGATGGTAATAAAAAACCCTAAAAAATAATAAAAAACCATAAGACAATAGAGTTTTAAGCCAAATACTTCAATGTGTCAGCTACCTTGGCCTTAAGCTAGTTCACATTTAGAGCCACCTTATTTACCTCCCATAGGTATTGAGCAGTCATATCAGCATTCTTCTTCATGTTTCATCTAATTATTTTTCTTAGCCTAGAAGACTTCTTTGGCCCTTTGTCTTTATCTTGATCCAACTCCATGATCATTATGTCTTTATTTTCCTTCTCCAAACTTCCAACCATAGTGTTCATTCTCTCGGTAGTATTCTTTATCATCTTATGGTCTAGAGTGTGTCTTTGGTATGTTTTTCCTTGTCTTCAAATTCCTTCTTAAGTTTATCAATAGCCTCCACAATCATATTGAGGTAGTCAACCATTGAATTTTTCTCATCTTTTATCCACAAGTCTTTAATATAAGATCCCCACCTATTAGTGTTACCACTTTCCTCCATCACCTCATTTTTACTATTCATAGCTCTCTATTTGATTTTAAAAAAAATTTGTCTTATGGACCACCCATTTGAAAATATTGAAGAAATCAATAGCACTATCTCTAGCCATACCCATAACATCAGTTAAATATTCATGATTCAAATTTAGATGGTGAGATTCATCATTCAACTCCACTTGGGATCCATGTTTGTCATCACCATGGGAAGCCACGTGAGACAAGAGAGAGCCTCTTGAAGTAGGGTAGAATTCAGTAATTTCCATCCCAAACTCGCAAGGAGGATCTTCCATATCCACTATCTTCGTAATTATGATCTGTCCACTTATATCACCACTTATTTCATTAATAGGGGAGGGGGGAACAAAGATTTCTTTCCCAAACCAACTAGGGGGATCTTCCATAGCCACTTCCTTATTATTCCTAACTTTATCCCTCTTCCATTTCTCACCACCTCTATTGTCCTTAGGTGATGTGGTCTTATACCTATATTTTCCATTTAATTTACCCAAACAAAAGGTGGAAGAAATAGAAATCTCTTTTCCCTTCCCCTTACTTTTACTCCTCATGAAGGATTTGGTGTTGACCTTTATATTATTTTTAGGGTTTTTTGGAGGATTATATTCCTTCTCTTATACCTTAGTACCCCAATATTCCTCATCATAGTACTTAATGCTTGTTACCCTTCCTTTTAAATAGAGATAATATTGGAGAGGGCCAAAAAATATCTAAAATGATAAAAATTGAAACAAGAAGACCTTAATGTAAAAATGGACTCTTAAAATGATTTTTCATCTATTCCTTAATGTTGGCATTTAGGGAAGAGAACAAGAAAAATAAGAATAAAAACCCTCTTCTAGTATTCAAAGTGATTGAGAAAAAAAAATTGTGGCTAAAAGCCCTAGTGAACCAACTATCCAAATTAATACACTCCATTATAACCTTTAGAAGCTCCCTCCAAACTAGTTTTATCTTCACATTGTCATAACTTCTCTTCAAACCCTAATGAAGTCCTCTCGTTCTTTCTCAAATTTGGGGAATTTATTGATGGAAATGCCCAAATATGTTTTGTCCTTGTTGAATTTCAAGCCCTCCATAGACAATCCCATGACCTTTGAGATGATGTTTTCATAAACATTCACCTTCCTATTGAAAATGATCAAATTTGGGACCATCTTTGCACCCCTTCGCAAACAACTCTGTCACTTTCTAATCCCACCCTTGGAGCTTCTCAATATAGGGGGTTAGCCCACTTTTCAACAAAAATAACCATATAGTGGGATTATTCCTTATTTTTTCATAGTTGATAGGCTCCATACAATGTCTTTCACCACCCATGTCTAGACTTGTAGAGCTTGAAAGTAGAACAACTAGAGTAGATTGCCAAACAAACTATAAAATAACCTAGACAATATGTGGGAAATGATGCCTTAATCAGACCCAAAATCTTCTCATGTGTATCATAGCATTGGGAATAATGAAATAATGTTCCCTGAAGGTATTACAACACACTTTATAAGGACAATCATTAAATCAGATCCATTAGATTTCCACAATCCATATTACTATAAGTGTCAGTTTTTGGATTCGATTGTGTAGCATTTTTTAACCATCAAATCCAGAAACTAACACTTACAATCATTAAATTGTTGAAAATAAAGGTGGCTAATTCCCCTTTTGTGAATTTAGTCATAGTTGAGTAGGTTTTTGATGTTTTTGATTAAGTAAAATAGGTTTTACAGGGTGCCTGAAACCCACAACAGAGTAAATAAAAAGAGATAAATGAGGTCGGTTCATAGCTAATGTTTTAGCAACCCAAGGGACAGGCCACAGAAAGGCCAGATATGAAACAACCACAAAAAATGAAAGATAGAAAAGAGCAAAAATACAGGCACCATAAAATGATTTAAGCCAAGCTCCTTAGCATGACAACAGCATTGCATTTGAGAGCCTCCATCAACTCTGCTGCCTCTTTAACATTCTGGATGTCTTGGGAACCATGGGAGCCTTCCTTCTCCTTGTTTTTCTTTGTTCTGGCTCTAGTTCTTTTACCTAGGCCCTCTCTTGGATTCTTCTTCCATTCCTCTGTGGTCCTCTTATCAACCCTGCTATCCATTTTTTCTTCCATTTTGTTGATTAGCAACTTTATGTGGTCATTGGACACTTTAAGAATGTTAAAGTTTTTCTCGACAATACCCTTTAGGGTTTCCTCTAGGTTGATCATTTTTTATTCCAGATGTTGAACCCTTGCCTCCAGGCTTTTCTTTCACTCAGTAATCTTGTGATCCTTGTCATCAGTACTCTAAATTTTTTCTTTGAGTTCTTCAATTTCATGGAAGAGCCATTTGAAGGACTTGTACTAATCCAACATGCTATTCTTAGTGTTTTTGAGGAAATCCAAATCCGTTTCCCTACCTTTATCGCCTAGGACCACCAGAGCGGGATCAATCAGCTCCTCCTTGTGGATATTGCCTTCAGTGTCCTCCAGAATTTTAGGGAAATTGGCCTCCCTTATGATCCCCATTTTCACTATGTTGATGTTGAAGCTCCTCCAGACCTTTTTCCCTTTTCCAGAATCTTGACTATGATAATCTCCTCTGGAATTATCTTTAGAGGTCTCTAGCCTTATTGGAGACTAGGTGGAGGGATTACCCTATTCTTCTTTAGGGTCCTTCAAATTGGGTTGTGATGTTAGTGTCCATCTTGTCACTTGTAATCCATATCATGGTTGGTTAGTTTCTCGTTAGGCATGTAAAACAACACATTCTTCAAATGACCAATAATATTTTTGTTAACTTGATCTAGGGATTAATAGTCCAAGATGAATTATAGTTTTATTTAAGACGTTGAATAGTATTATTAAAGTCTCCTTCAAGACAAAAACATTTTCATCTATGTTGACGGGCAAGATTAAGACCTGACTTCGAAAAGATGGTAGGTATGGATATAGAAGGCAGTGTCACCACTGAAATAAATATTCCATTCTCATCTCTTGTCACTCTTATTGAGGTGGCATGTTAAATCTTAAATCTTTTCTAATATTTTTCCTCTATCAATAATTTGAAAAAAATTCTAGAACCATCAAATCCATGAAAATGTTTGATATACTTATATTTTCTTTTGGACACTATATTTAGGTCAATTCCAACATTTCTATTATCCTTTCATGATTTTGAAACTTAAATAATATATTAGATTAATTTATAATTCTCTTTCAAATATAATATAATGTAATTAGTTATGTTTTATAATCTAATAACTCATATTGTCCTATCTTTTGATATCATAAGTGATTCACTTAATAATTCAATAACATAAAACATTTACTTATATGGGATGACAAAGCAGCCCTAATTTTACATTTGTCTCCTAATTTTATATTTTGGTACCTACTCTATATATACTAGTATAATTAAAATTGGTTGGTCAATTTTCACAAAATACCCTATATAAATATTTTTTGTTATATCATTTCTATATAATTGTTACAAATAAAATAAGCCTATTCCCAACATTAGATTTGAGTTAAAATAATCTTTATTGATATAATATGCATTAAAAGTCTTGACACAAAAACAATGAGTAGAGCTATGAAAAATATTCCATCAAGATTGTAAAATACTTTGATATTTAAAAGTGCTTCTATTTATATCCAAACGATTAGAGAACAAACTCTAACAACGAATTCTTTTAGTAGTAGATTTTTCAATTATAATATACAAGTTAATCAAAATCATAGTAAAAGGATTAAAAAAAACCCTAGGTCATATTATTGAGATGTTTCAAATAATTAGTTTTAAGAAAACATGGCTCGTATTTTAGGGAACTTGGATGCCCAATATTCTATCATTTATTAACTACACAAGAGTCACGGTTAAGTTAGATTCCCTTGATGTTAGGAAGCTTCTATAGAATACGAGCAAAATAAAAATGTCATTTCCACTTATCGTTAGGTATGCAACTAATCAATAAAAGATTTAGAAAGTTAGATAAAAATACACATCCCTTCTACCCATGATTCTTAACATCAAATATCATATTGTATTATGCTAATTAAACTATATTTGTTTTCTTTGATACTCATATGATATTTTCATGTTGACAACTATCCTTTCTAAATCCTATATTATGCCTACATTGTACACCATCACTAAATGCTAATGAGGTTTGTTTTCTTATGAAATAGAATATATTTGGCTTCAATTTGATATGGTAGTTCCTATTAGTGATTTTTCTTACACAATTAGACTATTTCATAAAGAAAATAAACTTTACAAAATAATTTGAAAAACTATAATTCAAATAAAGAAATCAAATAATTTAAATTTAAATTATTATTTCAAAATCAATAATATTAAAATATTTATCTAAAATTATTATTCTAAATACATATTAATCAAAATTATAAACTAAAACATTTCTTTGAAAATAATCAGGTTTTCTAAAAAGAAGAAATGAGAGAGAGAGAGAGAGAGAGAGAGAGAGAGGGAATAACTCTACTAAAGTTTTTGCGGGTTGTGGTGACAGAGATGGGGAATCTTATGGGGAGGATGAGGATCGAGGTGAGGAAGATTGTCATGCTCACTATGGTGTGGTCCATATGTGTTCATGTCTTCATGTGCCATTTGTGGGGGGTGGTCATTGGCTCTCTATTTTGCTCTATTATATAGGTTTGGCCCTATTAAAGGCCTTTTTGGTTTGTTATGCTTAGAAGGAGTGGGAGGGTATAAGTATTTTTAGGCCCCCTATTTTATGTTTGTAGGCTATACTTTCATTTGTGACCTATGGTATTTTGTAGTGTATTGTGACTGCTGGTGACTTGGCTTCAAGTGTCTCTATGTTTTTGGTTCAAGGTTCATGTTTAGTTGTGTTTCTTGGTTGGTTGGCATAATTCAGGTATTCATCTTCACTTTGGTCTAGCTTGGTGGTAGATTTTCTAGGTTTCATCTTTAGCTACTTCCATTCTTTGCAGATGGGTTGCCCTCATTTTTGGATATACTTTTCTATGTGGATTTGCATTTCCTCACCGTTTGAGGTGTGGTGTTTCTATTTTTTAGTGGTTTTTGTTTGAGGAGTTTGGCTTTGTTGCCCTTTTGGCTTTGGTTTCATCTCTTGCTCTAGGATTTTCTTTGGCTATTACTTTTTGGGGAAGTTGTGGTTGTGTTCCTTTTGGTGCTTTTGTAGAGGACTCTTTGGCCTTGTCCTATTGGATTTCTTCTTGGGTTCTTTGGGAAGGTCTTCCTTTGAGGGTTTGTTGGTTCTTTCTTTTATATATAGTAGAGTTGGTTATGGATTATTATCGTAAGAGAGTGTAATTTGATGATTTTGGCCCCCTCTTTTCTTTCCCTCTAAGTTGATGATCTATTTCCTTTATAAAGTCTCTTGTTTGTGTAGGTTTTTGGTGGATGATGATGGTTTTGGTGTTGATGGTTGAGGCATGTGAGATTTTTTTAATAGATGCACTTCATATACCTACTCATGCCTTTCCCTTATCTCTCTTGGTATTTTGCCTCTCCTCCCCTTTTGTGATGATTGTGTGTAGGATCTAGTTGGGTTTTGGTTGCATCCTTATTGATGGCAGTTGGGCTGAGATTTTTTCAAGGATGTGCTTTATGGATATTTTTCCCTTTTCCCTTCTCTTTTGGTGTTAGGTTACTTCCTTCCTATTTTTTGTGGTGGTGAGGATCCTTATAGCGTTGGAGTTTTTTTTGGGTAAGAAATTTGGTAGTCTATCTAGGGTGTTTATTTTCCTTGGCAATTAGTTGGAGGTTCTTATTGGGGATGAATTTACTAAGAGGGGGAGCTTTGATGATTCTGGCTCCATCTTTTTTCTCTCTCTATGTCAAGTTTCCTCTACCTTGATTTTTTTGTCTTTTGTAGTAGGTTATGGTTGGTTATTGGTGTAGGAGTTGTTGGATGTGGTTGGGTGTGATAATTATGAGAGAATGGACTTTAACATTCCCATTCCTTTTCCTTTCCTCTCTCTTTTATATTTTTGTTCAGCCTTGTTGTTTTGGTGTGTAAAAATTATTTGTAGCTTGTTTGCAAGGTTGTTTATAGTAGAAGGTTGGGGGTGTTTTCTAGGTATGTACTTTATTGTGCTATCTACCTTCCTCTTCCCCTCTCTACTCTAGGTGTCCTTTTCCTTGTTGTCTTTTCTAGTTTAGGTGTTGGTAGGTTCTTTTCTTTATTATTTGCAGTAGAGTGGGGGTCTAAGATTTTTATGTGGATGAACATTGATGTGATCATTGCCTGTCTTCCCCTCTTGTTGCAATGAGATTTTTCTTCTCTATTAGTTTCTTATGCCAGGTATCTATTTCTCCTATTGAGGCAGAGGTAACTTCTATGGAGGTGGAGTTATGTGTGTCCAAGAAGATGGGCGTTCTCCTCAATTTTCCTTCTCTCAGTGTGTTGGATCCTATTGAGGTGGAGAGTATTTATATTGGTGAAGGTATTTCCAGGTTCAAGTGTTTCATCATGAAGGTTAGGGGAGCCTTTCAAAACCCCTTTATTATAACTCTTATGTCTAGCTTTTTGACCCTTGGTTGTCTTATGGAAGTTACTATTTGTGGTTATAAGATACATGTAAAACCTATATTTTAGGTTAAGGGGGCTTGGAAAAAAATCCTTTGATCTTTTTTAAAGTTAAGAGAGTTTGAGAAACCCTATTTTAAAATTGTGAGGTTTAATCATTCTCAACTCTATTTATTTTTGTATCTTGTTCTTTGTAGAATTAGTTCTTTTTAAGGCTTGTATTTACATTTTTATTGGTGTTACTAGTGTTTTATAATGTTAAATCTTGAGGATTTGATTACTTATGAGGGGCTCTAGATCCCCCTCAAAATCTATTTGTAAAGGGTTCTTGGTCCCTTCAAAACTTGTTTTCCTCTAATAAAAAAGATTTATTTAAAAATATATATTACAATAATTTAAGTTTATATTCATCAAATATCAATTAGATATTCATCTATACATATTATTATTATATAAGAAAAAATAAATCATTATTTATTATATTAATGTATCTCATTCAAATTGTGATATTAATATTAAGATTTAACTGCATATCTTTTTGAATCAAACTTGTTGACCCAATTTTATTGAGTAGTGGTTCATGAGAATCTATCTCTCATGAGAATGAGTGGAACACTTAGAACTCATTGCATCTAGGTGATGCTTATAGAGGTGAAACATTTGGCCTTCCGAGGAGGTCAGCTAACCAAGTATAAATCCAACTCAAACATGCTTAACTATGGAGTTTTCTCCAAGGTTAAACACTTTTAGCTTGTTAATCCATGGTTTTGTGTACTTGAGTTGGAGTCATAATGTGATGGGAGACCTCCCAAGAATGCCCAATTCTTCACCTATGTGATAATCAACTAGATGCAATGATTTTTTAAGTGTTCTTTCTATTCTAATGAGATATGGGTTCTTGTGAGCCACTACTCATGAAACTCTATTTAATTAGTTCAACTCAAAAAACTACACAATTGAATGTTGATACCAATATCACAATTTGACTTGATATGCAAAATATCTCCTACTTATCATTCAAATAGCCAATAATTAATCCTTCTAAAATGCTTAAGATAAATTCCTTAAATGTTATGTCTAATATTATATGATTCTTAAGATGAAATATATGAAAAATATCTCTGAAGGATCATCATTTTACTAGTCAAATTGAATGGTTTTTAATCAAAACCATTAGGAATGAAGTCTGCCTAAGGGTAAAAGCACAATGTTGTGTCACATTTTAGGCTAACTTGTCAGCACATCTGAATTTGAGTATTTTGAGCTAAAAATTATTTTTTTTCAAATATATGGTCTAGCTAGATTCATTAGATAAGTGCTTCAACTTTTCCAATTGGAAATATCTATTAAATGCATATTTTATACCAATTTGGGTCCAATTACCAAAGAAATAAAATTATTTCAGAAAAGTGATGTTTCAATAACTCCTACTCTTTTAATGATATTTTAAAAAATATATAAAAATTATACCCTTTTGTAGAGCTCAAAGTCAAGATTATTGTCATATAAGTTTTATAGTATTTTGATTAGATCTAATATATTATAATTTCAAAATACTGCAAGTAGGTATTTTAACATTTGAGAAGAAGTTGGTTCAAATAAAGAAAAATAATAGTAAATCATATAAAAAAAATTAAAATTTATATTTAACACTAGAGGAGAGAGTGCTCTTCAAGAATATATAATTTTTTTCTGAATGGTGTAGATTTGATAGGGGGAATTAGACGGGAGATGAAAAATGTCAATTTTAGATAAGTTTGACTTTGAGTAGTTATATCAAAGAAAATATACTTTGAAAACCAATCTTTCTTATTTTTTACACTAGATATACATGTCATCTATACATATTTTGAAATCAGAGGAAAAAAATATTATTTGGATATACTTGTTTGGAAGGAATTAGACCCCATATTTTCAACATTTTTTAGCAATTGAATTTAATGGACTTCAAAAATTAAAAAATTGTATCAATTCTTGTTCAAAAACAATTAAAAAAATTATAGGCATAAACTTTATCCAATTTTACATAATTGATCAGTTTACATCATCTTCAAATTCTAAACACAAATTCCATATTTATGTCGTTAAAATTGAACAACTTGTGTGTTGTTGACCTTTTCCTTTATAAAAGTGTGACACAGGTTTCTACTGTTACCCCTAAGTAAATGTAATGGATATCAATAGGGTTGTTTTGTGGACTAGCTAGAGAGGATTTGACCTAATGCTCATGCTCTCATACCATATAGCTAAAATAATTTTGTGGATGAAAATCTTTGCATCTTATAATAATTTTTTATAAATACATGGTAAGTTATTGAGCTAAATTATTAGCTAATTGGGTTGATGAATGAATTTGAATAGAAAATTTATTATTTATTGAATTGGGTGGTAGTAGATATTATAGCAAGTTGAAATGTCACATATTGTGATCTTGAGCTAAAAATTAATCTCATCTCTTACACACAAAAAAAAAAGATTAGAGATTATTGGGTGAACCTTATTGCAACTATATTATTTGTTTTCTTTCACCTTGTCTCTAATTCCTCATCGTATTAACTAATCCCAATATTTATATTTATTTTATATCTACACATACATATACACATACACATACATACACACACATGATTTTTCAATAGAAATTAATATTATTTTATATCTTTATCATTTAGAAAATAAATTAATTTACAAAATTAATATTTCATAAGAAATCTAAAAACTAAGAAGAAGAAATATTTTCCCTCTTGGTGGAAGGGTGCTTCCACCCAACATTACACAGTCATGAAAAACTCCTCTCAGCCCAAGAAGGAGGTTGCTCTTGTTTTAGGAGATCCAGTGTCTTCTGTGGAGGTGGATAGATTGTGCCTTATTGCTACTACTAGGCCTACTATGGTTGTTGGCCCTAATCCTGATCGCCCCTCTTTAGGTTCTGGACTAGCTCCTTCTTTGTTGGATGGAGCTAGGGGCCCTGCCGGTAGTTTTATGGGTGTTGATTATGCTAGCCCTGCTGGTATTTTTGCAGTTTCTGGTTCTAATTCAACTGATCTTATTTTAGTAAGTCTCTTGGTTGGGTTTAAAATTGGCCCTTTGTTGGATGCTTCACTAGTTGTTTCAAGACCTCTGCTGGGTGCTAGCTTTTCAGTCTTGGATTTGTTGTGTTGGCAGGATGTGGCTTCTAGAGTTGAAGAAGGTTGGGTCACAATTAAAGGTAAACACTCTAAGAGATCCTCCTCTTCTTTTGACATGACCCTCCAGTCCCATAAGAAGGGATCAAAATTCTAGTCCCCTTTCTTTTAACTACTATTCTCCTTTGGCTTATCTTGCACGGCGGACTGAGATTTTTTAGTTAGACTGCTTTCTTTGGCATTGTTTTTCTATGTGGTGTTTGGGGTCTTTGGTCTTTTGTTCTTTCTAGACTATTGTACTTAGGGAACTCTTAATGTCCTATCTTAAGTTCCAACATTGTACAAGGTTTTGGGGCCCTTGAAAACCTGTTTTTACCTCAATAAAAAACAAAACCCAAAACTAAACAAAAAATCCTTTTAAAATAATTTTATTATATTAATAACTAATTAAATATAAATAAAGAAATGTTAGAATCTATTCTAAATAAATATTTAAAAGTTTTTTTTTTTTTAAAAGTGGAAGGCCACCATACTTTATTGATTGAAAGAACTAGTTCAAGAGCTCAAGGAGGAAAGAACCAACAAGAAAACCTCCTATCCTTGCTCAATTACATTCAAGTAACCACACCCAACCAAGTGGGGCATTACACAATAAGTAGTATACAAGAAGACAAAAATTGGAGAGAGATTGCATACCCCAACCCTAGCATAATAACAAGGACCCAAAATGAAAACTTGAGTAAAAAAGTTCTATGGCCCAAGATAGCATCTCAAAAAGCCTCTAGAACTAAAGCCCATAACCACACTTACAATCCTCACTCCATCCTTCATCCATGTTGCAACTAAGTTCGAGCCCCCACATGTTACATCAATAGGCATACAATGTAACTTGGAAGCCCACTTTCAAACTTCTGCGCTTATCATGCCAAATAATACTTGTTGATAACCATACCAACCCCACTCACAGAAGCACATAGGAAACGACGTTATAGTCATGCTCAAGCATAAAATGACCTCCCACTAAAATAATTTTTGATATCTTACAAGGAACAATGGGCACTTAGATTGTCAAATTCAAAATTAAATTACTCAACAAAAACTGCAACACACCCATCTCATAGAAAAGATGAGAGAAAACACATGAGTAACTAAATACCAAAATGACCTTGGACACAGGAGAAATCAATAAAGACTCCTAGACATCCATGAATGTAGGAGAGGCAACATCACTTGTAAACCTCAGGTGGAACCTATATTTTTACCAAACCATACTCCGATTGTTGGCAGAAACAATGCACAAGAAATAGAGATATGAATACAACAACCAGCTCCAAAGTCCCCAATCTTGTAATGAGCATTCCAAATACATGACACTTGGAACACCACCAATCAAAAGACACCTAGAGGAAAATCCGTGACATTAAAAAACACTTGGAATTCCACCAACCTAAAACACCTTCATGCAGATCCTCAAATTCTGGCAACAGAAAGTACTTAGTAAGAAAACCACTATTTATTCATAAAACAAGGATCCCATGTGTCACTAAAATATTCATACACCCTCTATAAATATGCAAATCACACATGTCATATGGAGGTATATACTTCACCCAACATGTTGGCTGACAAGTTGGAATCAGTAAACAATTCCCCCACATTGAAACCCTCAACCACTACGGACCCCTGGTCCAAATTAACACCCAAATTAGCAATGTAATCAACAACTTAGTTTGGCTCTCTGTAGTAGTGAGAAATCTTGTATAAATGAAATCATGGAAGGAGCCTCCAAACTTCTTGGAGACGATACTGAAGATCACATGATACTATGGTGCAAGATGATAATGCAGATGTGACAACTTGGGAATTTTCTTCAAGGTGTATCTTTCTTATACCCATGCCTAGACACAATCTGATACCCTCCAAAAGAGCTCGGGCCTCACCAAGGTTATTAGATCCATCAATGAGTCAGGAGTAAGAAGCCTTCAATAATTTTCTTGAGTGATCTCGAATAACATAGCCTACACCCTATCTTTGTGGGTTTCCTTTAGGAGCCCCATTGAAGTTTAACTTAACATATGAATCTAAAGGATGCTTCCACCTAACTTGATTTCTAATATCCTTTTTGGATTCTTTTCCCAACAATACCCCTTAGAAAGGAATAGATATCTTCTTCTTGTTATTAAGTATTTTGGAGTCAAATGAAGAGAATGTAGATGATAGATTTTTTGTCCTTGAGACATAAGAATTCACACATTCTACAATTGAGTTCTCCATAAGACCACACAACTTGTCAATCTCCATGGCCTCTCTCCTAAATATCCTCTTATTTCACTTCCACCAAATCCCCCACACCACTAGTGCTAGAACAATCCTCCAAATAACTGCAAAGAAGGAGCTTTTATGTAATAAAAGCCACCCATTCAACCATTGGGAAAGAGAACTAGGAACTGAAGTAGTCCACCCTAGTTTATACAACACTGCACCCCAACATTCCCAAGAAAAATCACAAGTGAGAAGGAAGTGGTTTGCATCTTCTCTAGCTTTTCCACACAAAATTATTAGAGATACCCAGTCTATGTTATCGATCACCCTAGTGAGAATATGATTATGTAAAGCTAGCCATAAGAATGTGCCATCCTTTGAAAGAACCACATCATGCCAACAAGAAGAGTGTTCTCTAGATTTTGATGAATACACACCCTTTAACATTGAAAGATACCCTTTCTTAACCGAATATTTTCCACTTTTACTAAATGCCCAAGTTAGTCTATCTTCCTCATTGGAGATAAAGACCGATCTCTAATTTAAGATATTAATAAGTTCAGCTTTTTCCTCTGGTGGGATCACACCATCTAGTATCTCCTTCTACTTAGCCTTGACTACACCATCTGACACAAAAGAGAAAAGATAATCACAAACCTTCTTTCCCCACAACCTCTCCAAATTAGCATGAGCATTAGGACATTTACTCATTGAATCAAGGGGGGTAAGGCCATTCCAGGACTCCCTCCAAAAGAGAGCTTTGGATGTGGAGTTTATCTCCAACGAAAGGTAAGGAAGAAGAAGCACCCTACACTTCACCAAGAAATTCTACATTGTAGATCCCGCCGGAGAGTTCCTCATGGTGAATTTTCTTTCTGGCTTATCCGAATCCAAGTATTTAATTCTAATTATTCTTGCCCAAAGAGCTATTGGATTCTCATAAAATTTCCAAGCCAACTTGGCCCCTAGACTAAGATTTATGTCCAATAGATTATGGATCCCTACACCACCATGAGACCTTGGTAAACACATTTCTCCCATGAGACCAGCACAATCTTTTGCTTTTCGTCTAAATTGCCTTTCCATATGAAGTCCCCAAGACATTTCTTAATTGATTGTAATACCCCCTAGGCGCAAGGAGGACTGACATCACATAATTCGGAATTGAGCTGAGAACAACTTTAACCAAAAGAATCCTTCCAGCCAAATATAACCATCTAGCCTTCCATAATGCAATTAGGTCTATAACCAAAATATTTAAAAGATTAATACTAATAAACTCAACATTTTACTTAAATAAAATATTTTTTAAGATTTTATTAAATCATACAAGGACTCATTCTAAAGATTTAATGAAGACGCGTTAAACATAGATTTCTGAACCATATTCTATAATTAATTAATAGAAATAAATATATTTTATTAAATATCATTCATATATTGAATGAAATTTATTTTATTTTATTTTGATTAAAATTCATTCTCATGATGAATCAGGAAGCGTGATCAGCAACATTCACGTTAGTAAATGCCAACAGCCAAATACAGAAAGAGAAATTTATACATTTGAATAATTTGGAGGACTGGTCGATATAACATTTCCAAAGGCTAGATACCAGGTTTGCAAGATGTAACATTTCCAAACTGTGAAGTAATTTCTCTAATATTTTGTGTAAAGAAATGAAAGTCGGAAAACTGTAAATCTAATGGCTACTATTTTGATAATAAATTTCTGAAGAAGTTTCAGGAATAACAAATTTTGATTGTGTATTTTTCATTAACATTTAGAATCACATTCAGTGAGTATATTCTTTCTTATGCTATATTTTTTTCCGATGGATACTGAATGTGATCTAGAACATTGATAAAAAAATACTTACACAACCAAATCCACATTCAAAATATTCTTAACTATTAATAACTAAAAATGCATGAATTTCAGGTTATCCAATATGATATTTATGATATTTTTTCAGGAAGAAAGAATTCTGTTAGCAATCGCATACGGTCAATTAATTAAATCAGACAGATTATAAATTGCAGGTAAGTTATAGCGGAAGTAAGAACGCTGTTAAACCCTAAAATTATTCTTTGAACAACGGCTGTTACCTTTCTAGATGAAGTTGATGATTTTCTTTGGACTTTTAAGGTAATTTTCTTGTTTGTAAACAGCAGGCAAGAAAATTGTTACGATATAAAAATATACAGATAAAAACGTACAATTCAGCATCTAAACCTTTACATGGCCTATTTTAGGTTTTTCAACATCAAAAAGTTCAATATTTCCGAATAGTAACCGTTACATGGCTGATTTTTGGTTTTTTTTCGCATACTTTTCTTGCCAATCTATTTACGGTATGAAAATATATGGTTTTTTTCGCATACGTTTCCTGTCAATCTATTTACGGTATGAAAATATATTGTTTTTTTTGCATACTTTTCCTGCCAATCTTACATGCAGGTAAATAACTTTGCAAAGATTTACGGAACAACAGATAGTCGAACAGAAACCCTAAAAGCTAGAGTTTTACTATCCACTGCCTTGGAGGTTCGGCTGGCTTGGCTGCACGCGAAATCCAGGTGGAAGAGTTGTTTGTCCCTCCGAGTTATTAACATCAAGGCCATATTCCTCAGTAATTTCCGGATTTGAAAGCTACAGGACGAAACAAGCAAATATCAGTGTGATATTGAATCTGTTTTCATTTCATTTTATCGATTTTGTAATTTTGCAGAAGATATTATCTTTGACTGTAAAAATCCAAAGTTTTTAGCCAAATGAATGATTTCGTAGGTAATACCCACCCATTCCCTGAGAATAGAGCACTTCTGCTGCAATCCAATTACCTGTACATGACCAAAATCAAAAGTAAACAGTTTTAGGGTTTAATAAAATCAGATGAAGACTCAGTAAGCATCAACTGTTTTTTTGGATTCGATTTCGTAAGATTTATTAACAGCAATGTCTTATATCATATTTTATAATCCTATCAGTTTTTTAAACTGATTTTTTTATCAGTCTTTTATAATCAATAATATTTGTTTGTGCTATTTCTAAATTCAGTTGTGTATGTTTATTTGTATCAAATATTTGAGATCATATTCTATGATCCATCATTAGGATCTTAGAGAGCTCAAGATCATAGAATAAGATCTGAAAGTTGATGCAAATATACTTACATAATTGAATCTAGAAACAACACAGATACTGATTTTATTTTCTAAAAAGTTCAGTATAAATAGTTTGTGCTATTTCTGAATTCAATTGTGTATGTTTATTTGCATCAAATATTTGAGATCACATTCTATGATCCATCATTAGGATGTTAGAGAGCTCAAGATCAAGATCATAAAGAAAGATCTGAAACTTGATGCAAATATACTTATATAATTGAATCCAGAAACAGCACATTTACTGATTTTATTTTCTAAAAGGCTCAGTATAAATAGTTTGAATTTTCAATAAATTGAAATTAATTTTATTTTCTATCACAATTTCATCTTTATAATCATAGAATATAATCTGAAAGAAAGATGTTAATAAATAGTAAGAATCTAATCAGAAATCCATGTATACTGCTCATGAACAGTGGGAATCATGCTGTTAATAGGTGGAAACTATCTTAAGAAGAAAATAATTATCTGAAACAAAGATGTTAATACATAATAAGAATCTAATCAGAAATATAAGTATACTGCTCATGAACTGTGGAAATAATGCTGTTAATAGATGAAAACTAATTTAATAGGAAATTAAAATGCATGTGTTGATGTTACCTTGCTTTCTGTCTTTCGGCGTTCATATTTTAAGACTTCTATCTGTTTTGAAACATCAAGCAAAAGAAAAAAAATGATCAGCATACAGTATTTTTTATACTATGTAATATGTACTAAAGTGTATAGAAAGTTTTATGCCTTTCTCTCTCGAACTTTCTTTGCTGCAAGAACGAGATTTCCTTCAAGATAGTCCAGCTGGTTTGGTGCCAATGCCCCCACATCTTCACCAGTCACACAGCTACACAAAAGATTGTTAGAATAAAACAATTGATTTTTTAATCTTACATTTTTTTTTACGTGGCTAAGTTTCAGATAAATGTATCATGATTAAATTTTTAAAAATGGAAAATACAACAGATTTTTGTGAAATTTTTAACATCTGTTCTTTATGATCTACACATTTTGTGGTCAAAAATTACAAAAAAAAATTGTTAAAAAATCACTATGTTTTTGCAAATCTGAAAAAAAAAATTAACTTCTTTTTTTTCTTTAGATATATTCTGTCCGAAACTTAGACAACACTATTTATTAAAAAAAAAAATCATGAGTTTATTAACACAACACTACCTCAATTCTTTTTGCAGCTCTTCATTTTCTTTCTTCACATTTCTGAATTGAGACAACATTTGCTGTTTGTGACCAGACAAAAAAGCCCACAAAAAATAAGTTATATGTCATTTAAAATCTAAATGATTTACAGTCATCTGAGAAATCAGCAAGTTGTATATTGTCTTTAGCTGTAAAAGAAATTAGTTTGAAGGGGACCCCCACCTCGTATTCATTGTTCCAAGCTCGTCCTCCAGAAGCATTCCTGTATCTCTCCAAAATTCTTTTCATGCTATTGCAGTATAATTTATTTCAACTTAGAACATTGCAAAATAGATCTTTAAAATTCAAGATATTAAGCTTTTCAACGATACTATGAGAATAAAATTATTTAAGCAGGTTTTTCTCTGCATGATTTCCTCCATCTTTCCTTGTATGTAAATACTGAGCCAATTGATAGCCATTTTGAGTGTAAAAAAGAAAACCTAACATAAAGAATTGGTTCTAGGCTAGAGGCATCCCTTATTTGCTCCAATATTTTTACTGTTATGACAATATAAACAGATCTATATCTAAGTCATGTATTAGATTTCTCCAAATCTCCCTAAAAATAACATTTTGATCTTTTATTTGCATGGATTTCTTTTTGTATAATATATTCTACTCTTCCTAACATGTAAATATAAACACATTGATACCAATTCTGATAAGAGGAATGAAAACTAAGATAACAATCAGTTTAAGGTAAGATTGACCTTCATATCTGAGAGAAAAAACATCCATGGTAGATAGATTTGTGTGAAAATGAAACTTGTAAGATTTTCTCTGAAAATGAGACTCATAATATTAGATAATTTTAAGGCCCTCAAACTATAAGGATCCAAGTTCTATGTATTTATTTTTGTAGATGAGAAGATGTAAAAAACTATAGTCCAAATTCATAGATTTCTCAATGTACAGATGTATAAAAAAAAATAACCCATTAACAAATCACTCAAAAATCTTTAGAAGTCTTAATAATTCAAAATCCTTACCTAAATAATAGTTAGATGGCAATATGTATACAGTTTTATGGATTCAATCTATCAACAAAAACTATATAAAAACTATATAAAGAGAAATAACCCATGACTGATATTTGCTAGTTCACAAATCAATCAACCAACCTTGAGCTTGCAAAATCATATAGCCTTCCGGTGCTATTGAAGACAATAACAGAAACATCTGCTGCACATAAAATTGATATCTCCTTTGCCTTCTTGAACAGCCCTGATCTTCTCTTGGAGAATGTTACCTGCCTGTTTGTTGTATTTTCAATCTTCTTTATCTCAATCTTGCCCCTCCCCATTGTTTCTCTTTTCTCTCAGAGCTCTTCTCCTTCACAACCAAAAAAGTTGCAGAGAAAATTAGGTTAACCTGAAAACCCAATATTGATGAGGAGAAATACCAAGTCAAAAGCACAGCTGTTATTAAGAGGTGCAGGTTTCTACAACTAGAATGCAGTGCAGAAAAGGATAAAGTCTGAAAATGGTGTATATGTGTATTACAACTGTGAGCACACAAAACTTCAATGGTAGAAGGAACTGATTGCTTACACTTGTCAATAGATAGGAGCCTGGACCACACTGCACGGAAAAGCTTTTGGTACCATAATGCACTGATGTTACAGCTCAGAAAAAGATCATACATTTGTTTGGTTAGGACATTGATGTTTTCATAGGTTTCTCTGTTACGTCAAATCTGATTCTGAAGTTATTAACCATTGGAGAAAGAGAAACGTTACTCCCTTGGGTCGAAAGTAAAACCTTATGAGAGAAGATGATCACCAAGGCATTGTAATTGTTAACTATTCTTCACCCATTTTATTTATTTCTTTTCTTTTTGGGTCTCTATATTTTTGTGTATTATAAATATTAATGTTAATTGAAAATTTTGACATAAAAATTTCTCGAATTATGAGTCAACAGTATTATGGCACAATGGTTCATATCTTAACAGCCTTATAGTTGTTTTTTTTGGTTTTGTTTATGGTATACTCACAACTCCATTTGAATTGCTATGTAATGATTCATCTAATAGAATAATTTCATGATACAATTATCTTTAAGACTTTTATAAATGATAAAATTATTTCAATTTTATATTTTTAATTGATTTAAATTATTATTTTTAATATATTTTACATTTTTTAAAGATACATTAGAATAATTTTGTAATTTATAAGTAATAGGTTCTTTTTATTTTGATTAGATTTAATATAGAGATAATTTTTTGGTAGTTGTTAATGAGAATTAGAAATTTTATAAAATTAAAATTTGAGAAAGTAAAATAATGAAGATAGTATATGGATGAAATCAAACTGTTAATTTAAATATGACTAATGAAAAATAAAAATTGTTTTTATTATTAAATATATTAAAAAGTATAAAATCAAATAATTTACAGTTTACCAAGTCTTCTTGAGTTTTATTAGATTTTACATGGTTATAATAATTGTGGATGAATAAATTAAAATTTGACAGGTAAAATAATTAATATAATATATTGATGAAATGGAACCTTAGGCCTAAATATAAATATTGAAAAATAAAAACTGATTTCATCATAAAATAAATAAAAAGTATGTATGTATATATATATATGTTAATTTTTTTTTATAAATAAAGGGGAAAAGCCAAATTTATATTAAGGATCAAGTCAAAAAGTATATAGAAAAAAGAATTGTTTGTAAGAGAAAAAAAGTCCAACAAAACCAAACAAACTATCCAAATAGAATCTATAAGACCTCTGCTAAGATCAATGTAAATCATTAACAGAACTCCCTATCTCCAGACATCCATTAGAAGAGAGAAGTAATCAACACAAGATTGTATTGAGTGAGGTGAGATTAAGCATACAAAGGCTCTGCTTAAATAGGCAAGAGCTATTAGGAGAAATGGATAAGGTTGAGACAAGTGCCTCAACTTGATGGAAGTAGAGTTCTAACAAAACTCTACCATAGTAATTTTTAGTGGCTAATATTTGCCAATTGGCTAATTTTGGAAATTTGAGAATCCAAATTTGGCTAATAATTCAAGATTTAATTAGAAATATTTAAATTGTAAAATAATTTATTTTATAAAAAGATTGAACTCTAAAATTCGCCACAATATTCGATACATGATTAGATTTGATTTACTAGAATTTTATAAGTTATTGTATAAATTTAAATTTTTTCTCCAATAATATATCATGATTATTAGTTATTGTAGGGATCTATTACCATCTTTTAGTTGCCATTATTGACTAAAAGTATAATCTAGTGACCCTCATTTTATTCTATGAGGTAAAAATGTTACTATTTGGTTTGTAATGCCCATGGGAGCTAAAATGTCTTTCGGATTGTTGATCTCAATATAAATCAATGGTCTTGAAGAAATTTTGGGCCCCATTAGTATTTAAAAATATCAATACATTTGTCTTACACAATACAATTAGATTATATTTTAAATAAATTGTAGAAACTAATTATTATAGACTCTATTCCTTAAACCCATCAAAGATTTCCATGTTAAGCCTATTAATTTTCTATAAGAATTATATTTTTTTAAATAGAAGGATTCACCATGGTGATTAATTAATTTCTTCTTATTGTTTGAGATTCACCAATGTTTTCTATAAAAAAAATGTTATTAAAAAATAATCGCCAATAAGAATACTTTTTTTTCAAAACCTTGAGAGATTCGCCAATAGAAATAAAAAAATTTTCAAGAAAATGAAAGATTCGCCAAGATTTTATATCTTTTTTAAGAGGGGGGTTTCTTAAAATTTACCCTAAACTCTACGATATCCTCTAGGATATGGTAGAGTCCAAATTGGACTCAATGATATCCAATCTACCTCATTAATGAGTTTTCTAAGTAAACTTAAGATAAAGAGTAAATTGGTGTAGCAGTATTACTCCAACACCCCCCCTTAAGTGCAACTTAGGGAGTAAAATAATGTAGTGGAGAGCCATATGGGTCCCAACACAAAAATACATGTTAGGTACCCATATACAACTACAATGCAATCTCTCGTAAATGGAGAAAAGGAGAAAACACAATGGGATAAAACTCCTCTCCAAAAGAGAGAATAAAAAATACTAAAAAGAAATAAGAAGGAAGGAGGACCCTTCAAGACACCCCAAGGAATAATTCCTTTACCCAAACATTATCAACAAGTGAATATGAGTATCGAGGAGCCATCATGGGTAGTCAAGAGATACTTTGGTTTTGACAGTTGATGGTTTGAGTTTGGCCTTCCAGTTAATCATCTCACTACTCTTTGGTGTGAAAATTAGAGTGCCATACATGTTTCTTGCAACCTTTTGGAATATAAACACACTAAGCATATTGATATCCACATGCACTTCATTCAAAAACTCATTCAAGAATGTGTTCTATCTTTGGAGTATTTTCCTATAGAACTTTAAGTAGAGCATTTGTATGTTTATTCTCATCTCACTCAATACAATCTTGTGTTGATTACTTATCTCTTATAGTAAATATTTGGAGACTAGATTCTAGGTATAGGATAGTTTATCCTAATATGTTATTAGAGATTATATGAAGCATGGGCAAGGTTGAGACAAGTCTATCAACCTAGAGGAAGGAGATTTTTGATGGAGCTCTACAATATCCTATAGGATATGATAGAGTCAAATGGATTCAATGATATACATCTATCTCATTAATGAGGTTACTTAAGTAAACTTAAGATAAAGACTAAACTGGTCTAGCAATATTACTCCAACATATTAAGCTGAAGAACCACCTAAAATATGATGCTTTGAAATGAGAAAGACCACCTAGATAGATAATGTGTTGCTAGTAAATTGAGTACCTCCTTGATTCTCCAAATACTTAGTATCCTCTATACTTGAGATAATAGTCAATAATCCACATCACTCCAATATATCCAAATCTCCATTATTTCCAATCCTAACAATCTTTATTTTGATTATAAATTAAATATA
>BSBK01001175.1:0-92500 GCA_027943335.1 Chamaecyparis obtusa | reverse complement strand
TTGTAGGGGAGGTGTCAGATGAGGATGGGGACTCATATATGCATGATTTTTCTTCATGGATAGTATATGTAGGTTTAGTGGTAGCTTTTTATTGGCAGATCCTTCCCATTTCATTGTGCATGCTTGCCCCCTACGAGGGTTTTCCTCCTACAAGAATGGTTTCCTGCAAGCATGGGTGTTGACCTCCATGGCTTCTGGCCTTCCTGGTTGAATATTTCACTCTCTAGCGCAGTTTGTTGTTTTTTAGCAGTGTCTATCATGGTGGTCTCACTTAAACATCTTATAGGCATTATAGTTTACTGCATTCCTCCAAATATGTTAGGCTTTCATTTCTCTTTGTTGGTACTAGGGCATAGTTGGAGTGGTTGTAGGTGTTGGTAGGCTATGGTTTTCTTCCTTTTCCCATTGGTCATCTATACTATTTTTGTGAGTGGGTTTGAGTATTTTTCCTTCCTCTCTCAATCTTTTGTGTACAAGGGTTGTTACATTCTACAGGTCTAATCAGTTTTTCTCCATCCTAGATGTGGTTTTTATAGCTTCCCAAGTTGTGTTATTCTCTTTTAGTTTTTTTCGTCCCTTCTCCTTTTCTTTTTCTACGTCTTTGGTTATTTTTTGGACCTCTCTATTTTGGGGTCTTTCGCGTGAGAATTTTTTCATTGGATTTGTGTCTTTTGGGTTCTTTTTATGTCTTTATTCTTGTTCTTCTTTCTCTAAGGTTTAATAATTTTTGTTTTGTTGTGCTATGGCTTTGTTTGTCTATGTTTCTATTTGGGTTCCTCCCCTTGGTGGATGGGGTTGTTTTGTTTTGGCCTACTCCTTTTTGTGGTCTTGGGTGTGGTGTTTGTATTGGTTCTTGATGTTGTGGAGGTGCTACCAATTTTAAAGGGCCCTCCCTTATTTTTTTTGGTTAAGGGATCATTTTTATGGGTGTATTTTTGGTTTGGATAGATTCTTGTGCCTTTGGATCCTTCTTCTTGTCCATGTTGTTCCTTCTTTCAGCTAGATTTATTCTTGTAAGGCTACTATTAAGGTGGAGTTTTCCCCTATTGAGGTGGGTTTTCATTGTATAGCGACTATGTGGGTTTTGGCTCAACTTACTCATTTATTCCTCTCTCAACTTTCTCATTTATTCCTCTCTTTAAATTCCTATTGAGGTGGTGGCTTTTCTTATTAAGCTCAAGAAGTAATCTGGAGAAGAGGTGAAGTGTTGTATGTTATGATCTTCTCTCATCTATGGTTTCTTAGATGCAGAGATGTTTGTGTTGTTGAAGCCCTTTCTTATCTTGTCCTTCTCTACTATCCCTATGGAGGTGGTATATTATCATATTTATGTGGGGAGGAGTTTCATGGGAGAGTGGGGGACTAGATTTCCCTACTATTGCTTGGAGCTTGGTTATGGGAACCATTCTAAAACCCACTCTTAATATTTTTGGGGCTTGTTAAAACCCAAGGATCAAGTTAAGGGAACCTAGAAAAACCCTTGTTTCTTTTTTCTTCCAGTGAGTTTTAATAGGTTTATCTGGATTTTGTTAAAATCTCATGCTATGGGAACCTTTTTAAAAACCATATACTTTCAAGGTATGGGTTCCTAGTATAACCCATGGTTCTCTATTGTATAGTTTTGAGCCATTGAAAACCTTGTCCCTTGAGGGGTAAGGATTTGGCCTTTTGGTTTTTTATCTTGTACTTTGTTTGTTTTATTTTTATAGGATGTTGTGATTTCTTGATGATAAGTTGCTCTTCTATAATGATTGTATCTCAAGAAGTTATAGATCCCATTCAAAATTTGTTTGTACATTTTGTTGTCGCCAAATTTTTTGGGGTTCCATCTTTTAGGCTATTGCTTGTTAGTTGATGGTGTACCTACTAATTTTTTGTGATCCATTCTTTACAGCTAGTTTTGGACTATAGATCCTACCAAAATCTATTTGTATTTATTTTTGGGGCCCCATTAAAACCTATTTTCCCTTAATATAAACTAGTCGAATAGAAGCTATAATACCTATCCTAAAAACAATAATAAACTATGTCATCTAATATTTTGATCAATTTATATCACTAAAAGAATAGCTTTAGTATTGCTACAAAATATCTATGATTTCTTTTGAAGTCATTTATGAACTATATCCCACCAACCCCACTCTGCCATCAATATTAAGATGAGGAATTACCTAAAAATATGACAACCCTTATAATCCTTATTCTTATTATAATTTACATGTTCTTTGAATAGATTCTCAACAAACATGTTTCCCTTTAATCAAATGAGAAACCTTGCATGAGATATTTCTCATTTTCTCCTACATAAGCTAATTCATCTGCTAGTGTATTTCCTTATATAGTTATGATTTATTGTCACACTTTATAATTTATTGATCAAATCTAAATCTCTATCCAAAAAGGATGGCAACCTCCAATTGGAGGTTTTTTTTCCTTTGGGGTATTAATTTTAATATAGCTAAATCTCCTTCAATATTTACCTTTTACACATCTAGATCTAGAGATAATACCATTCCTTCCACTAGGGCTTTAAGATCTATTATATTATTCATATCAATCTCTGAAGATTTTCACAATTTTACAACTATGTTACCATTACAAGGGCTCATTAAACATCCTACCCCTGATATCCTTAGATTGCCTCTTAACACCCTTTGAAAATTGAGTTTGAACCAACATTGCTTGGGAGGATGCTATTTGCATTATTCTCTATCCTTTTTACTTAATTTATTACCTTTCCCAAAAAATATGGAAAATGTGAAATTATACCAATTCTTTTTCTCATTTATCATCCCAACTAGTGTAATATATTTATTTATTCCTTTGATAATATAATATTATGTTCATCACTTCTACAATGACTACTTCCATTTTTTTATTGAAAACCTTCATTCCAAATTTCCTCATTGAAATATTCTTTTATTTATTTCCTTTCAAATTTCACACACTACCAGTGAAGGAGAAATAACTGAAATATTTCTAAATAGACTATGCTTGTTTAACCTTGGTGATGATTGCAAAAGGAGCATGATATTATTTAGTAATACTATTAACCATTCCAATTTAGCACATAACCACTCCCAACATTTTTGTGAAAAGGGACAATTGAGAAGCATGCAATTGACAATATCTTCATAAGTTCCACATTAAAAATAAATGTATGGCTCCTAAAAGACAATCTTTTAAAACCAATCTACGGTTAAGATATTACCTTCTAGAGTTTCCCATGTGAAAATACTCACCTTTAGTAAATATACTTTATTCCAACACAAATAAACTTGAATTTTTGTGTCATTAAAACCTTTCTCTTATAATATTATCATGTATCCATCTTTGACATTATAATTCCTAGTTTTAGAACCATTCCATATGATTTTTCCCTTGCCTTGCACAAAGAAAATGGATCTATTTTTTTTTTTAAAATTAATGTTATCCATGTCTTGAGGTAGTAAAGATAATTCTACAAAATCCTTCCATTTCCATTTGTGAGGATTTTTGGGGTCCGAGACAATATAAGATCACCAACTTGATGCCCCCAAGATTGTTCAAAAGTATGTTCAATTATGCCTACTTCTATTAGATTACAAATAATTGGGTAGCCTTACCATGATTTTTGCTAGAATAATTCTTTCCTCCCATCTCTAATGTTCCATGAAATTTGATTAAATATAATATCATTGTGCATTTGGATAAAAGTTCCATATACACAATCCCCTTAGGAATTTTGATATTCTAAATATTTAATTGTCATTTAAATTTCAAAGATATTTAGATTTAATAATCTTAACCCATTTGATACTTGGTTCCTTAATAATAATATTTTAGCTTGTAAAGATTTATTATACCATAACTAGTTCTTAATATCAGCTCCTCTAGACTTAATAGGTCTACACATGTTATCCCATAAAATAAGAGCATATTTTTTCTTTAAAACTATACCTTGACAAAAAAAAGTTCTTCACTTTCTTCACTAGATTGGTTTAAGCCCCCTATGGAAGTGATATGCATGACATTAGATAAATTAGGATTATTGATCGGGTTTTCTTCATTATTATGATTCTACCTGCCTAAGAAAGCCATTTGGCTTTCCATGATTTCATTTTCTATCCAAATTTTCTTCTATTGATTTCCAAGACATAATCATTCATATATTTTTTATCCAAAGGCATTCCTAAGTATGAACAGGGTAACATCTCTTCCTTAAAACCCAACAAGTCTAAAATTTATTTTTGAACTTTTTCCTCGACAAAGAAGAAGAATATTTGTGATTTATCTCGATTAATAAGTTTCCTTGAAGCTTTATAATATAAATATAGTATCATTTTCAAATGCATAACTTCTCATTTACTACCTCGTCCAGACATCATTGTATCATCTACAAAAAAATTATGTGTCATTTATTGAACTCAAAAGGTTACTTTGACCCCTTTCAAGATTCAACTACTTTGATACCTAATCATCTTTCTACCTAATTCCTTCAACAAAATAATAAATATAAAGGGAGATAGAGTATTACATTTATGAATCCCACTTGAGAATTCAAAAAATCCATGAGCATTTCCATTTATCAGTATTGAGAATCTTAAACTATATATATAGTCTAGAATATCAAAATAATCCATGCTTTGCTAAATCCAAATCCTTATATGCATTTACAAACAAATATTTAATAAACCTTCTCCAAATATTTTTTAATGTATAATTTAATGATCATTATTGGTTCCTTTTGTCTTTTGAATTTAGTGAATCACTTCTTGGGCAATGATTACCTCATCAAAAATTGATATTCCTACAACAAAGCTTGTTTTTTCTTCTGAAATTAATGATGGGAGAAGAATTTTTAATCTATTGGCTAATGCTTTTGTTAATTATTTTTAAATGGAATTACACAAATAAATTGGTATAGATTCATCTTACAAAATCACTTTCTCCTTCTTTGGGATAAGAACTATGAAAGTGAACATTATTTATTTATCTTAAAAAATTCTCGAATTTCTTGTCACTTTTGATGCTTCAACAATTTTAGAACCTATAATAGGCTAGCACTTCTAAAAGAAGTCTTTCGGGAACCTATCCAAGATAGGAACTTTATCTGGATGAAACTGGTTCAAGGCTTTATGAATCTCTTCACTAGAGAATTTGGTTTTTAACATTTTATTTTTGTCCTTTGAAATAATCCTTGAGATATACTCTAACAACTTCTATTGAGAAATCATATCTGAAGACTCCCTATTATTTAAGAATTCTGAGGAAAAATCTACAACTTTCCTTAATATTTCATCTGGATTCTCTATTATTGTATTGTTTGCATCGCTTATCTTATTAATTTTGGTTATACCTCATCTTATTTTTATGTTATTGTAAAAATGTTGTGTTCTTATCCCCTACCTCCAACCAAAATTCTCTTAATATTTGCCCCCAAAAAACTTCTTCTTTAGCTAAAGCATCTTCATACTCCTTCAACAACTCCTTTTCCTATATATATTCCTCATAATGCATCCCATGAAGTATCACCTACTCATTAAATTCCTTAGTTTTTTGTTGTATACTACTTTTCAATGCAAATATGTTCTTAAAGAAATACGTATTCTAAATATACAAATTCATTTTAATTTTCTTCAAGTTGGAGATGAAACATAATAGTTTAGATCCTTAAAATTGAGATTCATTCACAATCTATCTATAAGATTCAATAATTCCTCATCCTTCATCCACATATTTTCAAACATTAATAGATATAGTAGGGGTTTACTCTCCCCTAAGATCTCTAGCTAAATGGGGAAATGATTTGACCCTAATATTGGACAAATTGAATATTTAAAATCTAAGGGAAAGGAGGTTAAATCTCCTTTGAGAAAAAATTATCTAAATTTTTAGAAATATGGTTTAAACCCAACCTCCTATTGTTCCATGTATACATTCCATTTTCTATTTCAATATCCATTAGGTTATCTTTTACAACTCATCTTCTGAAGTCAATATGTGGTTGAAATTCATTTTGGATGCCTCCACTTTTTTTATAGAGGTGAAGCGTGTCATTGAAATCACCCCTATGATGAAATTATCCAAGGGAGAATGTTTAGAAAAGTACTAATTTGACCTAGTATTTCCTCTTTTTTCCTTTTTAAAAAAGGACCATAAACATTGATATGTTAAAAACTTAGGGGTCCATTCAATATTTTTACCAATCCTCCCAACCAATTACATTTACCCTCCATCTTTTGAAAATAGACTCTTCTTGGATTCCATATGGTTGTCAAACCTCTAGAAGATCCAATAGCCTCTACTAATCCTCATGCCCAACACAATATAACATTATAGGATGCAACACAACATTATAATATGATAGAATTTCTATTCATGATTCTTTGATCCAACTAGTAGTGCATGCACAACTATGCTTAAATCCCTTCTAGATTTAATAAAATAATATTTCTTGATATGAAATTTCAATAGCATACAAAACAGTCCTCTAACACACTAAATCATATGCATCATATACACAATCATTTACATACTCTAATTAAGAGAGTTATTAACTTCTACTTCATATTTTACCTAAAACTAAGTTCTTATTGAATTATAAAAAACAATTTTCCAATGTGAGAAAGTAAAGAGATGATCTAGATTAATATAATTCATATATTCTAACATACATTCAACATTTTGACTAACCAAAATATGTCCATTTGATCCTTTATGAAAAAATCTAATTAATGCAATTGTCCCTTTATCATACTTACTTATACCTCTGCATCACTACTGAACTTCGGGGACTTAGGTCCTTTACCCAAAGATCTCTCTAATCACACATGTAACATAGACATAATAAACTATTTAAATCATACATTTTAATTCCAATCAACATTTTTGTTAGTTAGTTATATAAAGGAGAAGAGGAAGTTAGAAGTGAATCTTAATTTCCATTTCAAATAACTATCACCAAAATGAATCTACTAATTAACCAAGTCACACTCATACTTCAATAGATAATTTCACACTCATCGGATAAAACTATTTTATTAACCATAATGGAACGATGCCTAGTATTTTAACACCATTATAAAACACATAAAAAAATAATCTTGTCATATCATCGCTTGCACATAAATAATCATCATAAAATAAATATTTATTGTTATTGATAGCATAATCAATCATACACTCATTACTCATCTACATTCACAAGTACCATGGATCATAAGTGGCACTAAATGACATGTTGAGACCACTTTTCAACTAGTCACCACAAAGGAAATAACACAAGGAAGAAATAATTTCATTCTTTAACTATAATTCATGTGTGTGTGTGTGTGTGTGTGTGTGTGTGTGTAAGAACACCTAGAGAGTTAGCATAGTCAACATATATCTCATACATTAAAATATTAGGGATGAAGTTACTTAAGAATGATATCAAGTTATCATTTACTAATAACCATCAATGCATAGACAAATAGGAATACAATTTCAATTAAATCTATGACTACAAACAAAGTCATCATTTGCTCATATTTTTAATACTAAGGCTCTGTTGGAAAATGAATTAGATTATGTTAATATCAAATTAGATCTCAATTAGCATAATATGATCTTGTGAATCAATAGATCTCTTTCCTTTCTAAGCTAGATGAGGTCATTGCCAAGGAAGAGAAGTTTTGGAAGAAAAAATCTAGGTCCATCTAGCTTCAAACTGAATATTGTAGTACAAAGTGTAGACACCTAAATTTGTCCTTTTAACATTAATTAAACTTAATTAATGATCCCAAATAACATTATAGTTAATTTCCCCCCAGAGGATGGACTAAGTTAAATTTTGATGGGGCGGCTAATAATTTGAGCCAAGGTGGGGGTGGTGTCCTGAGAGATTATAAAGGCAATTGCCTACTAGCTTATGCTGGCCCTATCAATAACTGCATTGTCACCTAGGCGGAAGGATTTGCCCTTCTCTGGGGGATTAAATTTGCAAAAGAAATGAACATCAGACAACTAGAAATCGAGGGGGATTCCAAAGTGGTTGTTGAGGCTGTCAAAAGGGGTGCTAGTGCAGGGTGGCAGGCTAGACCTATTATTCTAGAGATCAGTGAGTTGATTAATAGCTTCCAAAGCACCACCATAGCCCACACGTACAGAGAATGGAATTTGGTTGCTGACTCAATGGTGGCAATGGGCCTAAAACAAGCTAAACTCAATAGTTGGAGGGCGGTTAGGGACTTACCCTCGGTGACTCAAAAAATAATTGGGGGAGAAATGAATATCAAGGTTTAAATGTGCTATGCCATCTTATTCATTGTGAATCCTTACTGGATCACATGCTGGCATGTTCTGATGATTTTTGTGATTATGGAAAGGAGAACCCAAATTCCCATAAAAACTCATAATCACTCCTTAAACATGTGGAGTACAGGCACTGTCTGAATATGAGGGCTTACTTGGTGAATGAGGACAGCAAGTGTGTCCCTGGCATTATTACTATTTATGGCACCTGGAGATCCGTTAGATCTAGCGATACGGTGCCTAGTTTCCAAAACTTTTTTCCAAGCCAAAATTTTAAGTATAAACCATTCTCGAAAAGGTTTGGTAGTTTCGAGGGGTTCTTTAAGCTTTGCAATAACATTTGGCTCTCTGGTTTCCTGGGTATTAAGCTCTGTAATAACATTCAGCTCTCTGGTTTCCTAGGTATTCTGGCGTCGAAAGGTCTGAATTTGGAAATGGGTGGCAACACTCTCCGCATTGAACCTAATAGAATTGATGAGGCCTTCACCTCTAATGTGTTGGTGACACATTACTGCAAGGAGAGCGGCATTTGGGGCTTTATGGAGAGAATGAAGGGGGGCCATGACGAACGAATTTCTAAACAATTTATATCATCCTGGAACAACTGGAATGTCTCTGTTAGTGGCATCCATTTTCAACTGAATGAGGAGGTCATAGCCAAGGTGACTGGGCTCTCTATAAGGGGGAGAAAATACAAAAAAACCAGCCGAACTCCCAACCCTACCAGTCTCAACTAGTTCTTCAAGGAGGGAGAACTGCTAGTGAAAAAGCAAGGGGGCTTCAACAGGGAGGAGTTGCTAGATTTTTGGCCCAAAATCTACCTCATTGTGATGAAATACTTCACATTGGAAGGTAAGTTTACTGTCTTTTACTACTACCACTTACCATTCCTCAACCATGTTCGTAACAAAGATTTAATCTCCATCCCTTTCTATCTTCTTCATTCCTTAGAAAGTAACATTCTTGACATTAAGGATAACCTGGATAAGCCTATTCCCATCCTCCATCAGAGCCTTCTTCTCTGCATCTACCAGTTCCACAAATCCATCTTCCTAGCACCCCAACCCCCCCTGATTATCCAAGAAATACCCCAGGAGGATTCCCCAGACAAAGCTGATAATCCCACCCAATCCTCCTCCCAGTCCATCTGTATCATCTAGGAGCCTAAACCGGGTACCAAAGAGGGTAGGAACCAAAAAAAATGTGTCAAAAACCTATTTAAAAAGAAGGATGGCCAAGAGGTGTCCTATGTCTCTAAGTCTGGGGATATTAAAAATGGGAAGGAGGATGACAGTACTCCAGAGATAGAATGTAGGCCCAGAAAAAGGAAAATGATGGAGAGCAGGGTTAGTTTGGAGGTGGATTTGAGTGGCTCGGGCCGTAGGAGGTCTAACAAACTTGCCAAAGAGCAATGTAAAACTAGGTTGCAAGAAACGGCTTCTAAAGAACAATCTATGACTGAGAAAGACTCCCAAACCACTGAGTCTATGAATGATTCTTCAGATGACCACATGAGGCCCCCTAGGACTAGTATCAACCCTGTTCCTAACCCCAAGTAGGCCATGGAAACCCCCATTCCTACCCCGCCCCAGAGTCCTGCTCAAGACCCCCAGGATAAGCCCCACTTTGTTTACAATACCAAGGCCCCGGAGGACAGTCTCAAAGGTACTCTTAAAAGGAGGTTCGCGACCTTGGACAGAGAAATTACGGAGATCAAGAATAACATGCAGGAGCTGATGAACCAGTGTATGCTAACCAACAAATTTGGCTTGAAGGTGATGCATGCTTCGGCTACTACTCTCTGTCATGTGTAGGAGAAGCTAGCGGGTGGCACTCTAGAAGTGAACGAGGACAACAAGGACTTGTTCCTATTTCTACAGGAAGAATGGGCGAGGACCCTGCTGTCTAAGCAATTGGGTGGAAAAAATTAGTTATGTTTCTTATGTGTTGGTTATCCTTACCTGGACCTAGGCCGTGGACCCCCTATTTTTTTTATGGGGTCAATGTTAATTTTTACCACTTTCTAGTCAGCCCTGTGTGGCTTTCAACTAATACTTTATTTGCTACTATTCGGTTTAGATACACTATTTTTATGATTTATGTTTTTGATAGGGGCAGATTTAGACTGGTGATTATACTGTTAAACTATTTATCTACTGTGACTAGTTACATTAATGTGTTGTTAAAGCGCTACTAGTCCTTTGTTCGGGGCAGCACCCTCTTGCTGCTTTTTTCTATCAAAAGCATTATAGTTAATTTTTTAATTAATGATATTTTTTAAATTCATCTATTTATTTAATTAAATTAATTAAATAAATTCACTAATTATAGTATTTGAATTAAATTTAAATACTACCTTTCATAATGTATTAAATTTAATTTAATACACGTTCCTCCATATTTCCCTTTTAAATAAATTTTTAATTTATTTAATTCCCTCACATTCTTTATTTCTACTAAGTTGTGATTAAATTAAATTTTATTTAATTTAATCTTAAATCCAACCTAGATGCTATCCTACACACATCACTTTCTGTCTAATAAGCCTACTCCACTAATTAACTAAGGTTATTCAGGCTAATTTTTGGATTCCTACATCCATTAGTCCAAATTATTTGCTCACACATGTGTGAGAAAATTTCTTAAAATGACCTTTTCAAAAATTGCTAAAATTGCACAAACAAAAATTCTTACATTTTTTATGACACTTGTTACACTTTCTAAAATGGTGAAAATGGACTTTTTCACTTACACATCTCTTACACACACTTACACGTGTACTTGAAGTACACATTGACCTTTCACATCCCAAGTTTCTCACACATGTGAGCAACTCTTAGACTTTGCATGGCTTATGTGTCTCCTTGGTGGCACCTATGTTGATTCCACATAGATTCCACCTCATCCCAGCCCTCCAAAATCCTATAAATAGGACCCTTGTCTCAAGCAAAATAGAGATTCATTGTTGCATTCAAGTTATAATGCTAGTTTAGACTTAGAATTATTTTCATATAGTTTTCACTAACCATTTGGTAGTTGCTAAATTTTCATTATAGATTTAGTTTACTCCATGCTTTTAGCTTCATCTATGCATTTGTCACTTGCATGTCATAGAGCTTGAGGATTGCTTTCATAGCTCCTCCTTGAGCTTCTTTTGGCCTCTTGCATTGAGTGCTTGAGAGTTGCTTCTATAGCTTCTTCTTGAGCATTCCAATCTTATTATACTTTGCATTCATAGTGGGATCTATACTTGTGTTGGGAAAGCACACCCACAACCTCTCTAAGAGCTTAAATCAAGCAAGTCTTGGGTGCACTTGATTCATGCTCATCTGAGGTTATGGTGAAAATTAATGTCTTTACAGGTTATGAACATGTTAAAATAGATTTGAATATGCTCTCTATCATTAACATTTGCATGTTTGAACTTGTTCTTACTAGGTAGATTTTCATCATATACATTTTGGTAGGCTTGGTGGGACCCACAATCCCATTTACTAACTATATCTCTTGATTTTGTGAAGGTTTCTTGTGAATTTTCCAAACAAGCATCTCTAGAGGCATCTCGGGCTAGAAACAGGCGTCTCTACCTGTCAACAGGTGTCTCTGCATACAGGCGTCCCTACCTATCAATAGGTGTCTCTGCCTCTAGATAGGCATCTTTGCCAGAAAGAGTTTTTCTCTCATTTTAATTTATTTTAATCAGTGAAACTTCTCTTTGGGAATCACATTAAGGCTAATGATCATTACTAAAATACCTAACAGTATCTACAAATGAAGAAAAATACATGAAGCTAATGAAATATTTATTTTTGTGCAGATAGGTGTCTCTACATACACACAAGTGTCTCTGCTAGATGAGGGAGTTTTCCTTTGTGTTGTTTTTTAAGCTGATTAAGTAAAAAAAATTGACATATTTAGGTTAAAAATCACTGTATTTTCATCATTAGAAACCTTTCTGTGCATTTAAGACTTAGTGAGAGGATAAAACTTTCAAACATTGGTCTTTAACTTTTATTTTGGTGTACACAAGCATCTCTACCTAGAAACAGGCATCTTTGATAGACAGGCGTCTCTGCCTGTGCACAAACGCTCTAACAGACAGGCGTCTCTACCTGATTACAACTTGTTTTTCATAAAGAGGCAACTTCACAAAAATGCTTATAACTTCCACATACGAGCTCTGTTTTGGACAATTCAAAAAGAGCCAGAAAGATAATTCAGCCCTCTATCTAGATCTGCAAACCATTTTATCAAATTCCTCATCAAAAATTAGGTGCACACATTCCAAGTTGACCCTTCTTTTCAAACTTCAAACACTCATAACCTGGGCATAAAAAATCATCTTGCAACAATTTTGTTTTTAAAAGTCATCAGAAAAATGCAAGGAATCTGATTTTGTAATTATTTTTAGCCTTATACAATTTGTTTGAAGTGTTTTCCATACATTCACAAATTGGGCTTAAAATAAACCTTTCATATTTGGATTTGGAATTAAAAAGAACAAGTGTCTTTTAAACCCCAAGGCCACATATATATGTATTCTCACCTCTCGCACCTTCGGGTGATCTTGAGTGCACAAGAAATACATGGTCTTATTTTCCTTTTTGGAGGCCTACTTGGGGATTTGATCACCTCAAGGGATGACCTTAACTCCGATGTTCCGATGGAGTATAAATAGCGGGAGGTGAATCCAAAGACACCTCTCTTGGAATTAGAACCTTGTCACTCTTGGCTAAGCCCCAAAGAACTTTATACCTTTGGGAAGTGAAGGTGGAGATTTGGGTTACCGTCTCCTCCCAGTTGTGTGACATTATTCTCTTTCATCTATAGATTTGGGCCTCACGTACCTTGTGTATATCGAGGACATCCCCTAGTTGAGCTTGTATATCCTAGTTGAAGCCTCAATAGGATTGTTGGTGTGTTTGATGTTCTTGAATGTTTAAAACCTTCCCCATTTGCATCCAAAAGGGGACACACCATCCAAATTAAGCCTTAGCAATCATGTGTGTCTATAATTTCATTTGTTTGCTTTGCATTTTAAAATTAAAAATCCAAGAAAAAGCATAAAATTCCAAAATTCCAAAAAAAACATATACTTTCAAAAATCCAAAAACATCCAAAAACTTCAAAATCCAAAAAAAAACTATAAAGTTTGAAAACCCAAAAACATTGCAAAAACTCAAAAAATCAAAAAAAAAATCAAAATCATTTCAAAAACAACAAAAACATTTTGTTAAGTTAGTTGTCTTTAGTCAAGCTTTCCACATTATTTCCACATCACTTCTTTCATCTATCAAATTCATCACCTTCTCCATACTTCTTATCCTAATCACCTTCTTAATCATTCCAAATCATCCCTTCAATTTCCCCTAATCATCGTATTCATTCCTCTCTTCTGATCTTCCTAGTCATTATCTCCTAATCATTCTTCTTCTTCATCTCTTAATCATCTTAAGCATCCTAATCAATTCTTTCAAGTCATTCCTCTTCTATTCTAAGCATCCTAATCAATTCTTCCAAGTCACTCCTATTCTATTCCTAATCATCCTAATCAATTCTTCCAAGTCATTCCTATATTCTTCTAATCATCCTAATCACTTCTTCCAAGTCCTTCCTATTCTATATTAATCCTCCTAATCACTTCTTCTAAGTAAACTTTATCATCCTTCTTAATCATTCTAATCAATCTTCTAAGTTATCTTTGTCCTCTTCCTAATCATTCAATCAAGGTCCTAATCTTCATCTTGGTCATCCTTCTAATCTAATCACATCATCACCTTTCTAATCCAATCCCCTTGTCAACTTCATTCCAATCAAATCCTAATTCAATCTATTTATCATCTTCATCTAAATAAATCACCCATTTATTCAATCAATTATCTTCCAATATCCCTCATTTATCTTCTAAATTCCTTTCATTCTAAATTTCAATCTCTATCCACATCATCTTCTCATCCAAATTTTCATAAAATCTTCTACTTTGAACTTAGGAGAAAAATCATCGTTTGGACTAAATCAATCTTGTCTTGATTGACCCATATCCAAGCATAATCAAGACTAATCAAATCAAATCTCATCTTTCATTCCTTAATCCATCTTAGGTTGAAAGATATTAATCAAAAGTGTTACATAGACCCTCATCATTAGCAAACACATCTAATTGAATTATTGCTTTGAGAACATCAGTCTGTCTCAAGTAACTAATTTCATTAATCCTATCCTATTTTTCTTGGGATCACAAGTCCATCTCCAAGTAGAAGAAGATCATCATCCAAATCAATCCTTTGTTTGCACCATCATAGGGTCTTGTTCCACCTAGGTTTGTCTCAAACCTTCAAATCCAAAATCAATACAAATCCAATCAATCAAATCTTTGAGGCCCTGCCCTCACAAATAAAATTAAATTAAATCCAATCAATCAAATCCTTAAGGCCCTTCCCTCGCAATGAATCAATCAAATCAAATTCCTTGAGGCCCTGCCCTCTCAAATAAAAAACAAAGTCCAAACTTACTCCTAGTCCTAAGTTCATATTTCATCCATCCTCAAATATCTCACTTCATCTACTCCTAATTCAAATCTTCATCTACATATTCTTCTAATCCAAATCCAAACCTTCATTCCAACATCATGGATAAAGATCAACTTCACACAAATCCAATCTCGCATTCATCTAACTCATAGACTCACAAAAACAATCCAACCCCCACTTACCGATACAATCTCATATCCCCATCTATTCCACCTCAACATGCCATATCCAATCTCAATACATCTCACATTTCTTCTCCTTCCTCTACCTTTGACAAGGGAAATCCATCTCATCCTCCCACATTTACCCAAATCCATCATCCCCATCTCTCATCCAAAACCATGCTTTTCTTTGCATGGATCGATGAGATAATAGAGAAGTATAGATCCCCACCTCTAAATCAATCTACCCAATCTCTTCAAGCCATGCCCTCACCATCCTTCCCTCCAAGTCACCACACACCTAAATCTTCTAAGTCTCATGATTCTTTCACCCCTCCATTCACTCGAGTTGAATCCTCCACTTCCTCCATCCCATCACCATCCCAAGTCCAAACATGTCAAGACCTTGTTCCAAAGCATGCTACTATGGATTTTTCTACTCCTCTAGATCTTAGCATCTCTCCATCTCATGCTTCCAATCCATCTCAATATCCATTTATCCCTCTTAATCCACTTCATGATCCAATTACTAATCAGGATCAAGACATCCCTATTACCCCATCTGTTAATGACTCCCCTCCATCTCATGAACCCATTCCATCTACCCCATCCAATGATCCCCTTCCATCTTGAGCCTTAACATCCACTTATCCTCCACTTCATGAAGATAGTCCTTCTCTCCCATCCACTACTTCCCCTCCATGTCAAGATCAAATCACTCCATCTCACAATCCCATTATTCCTTCTACTACACCACCTAATTCTTTTTGAAGTCAAGATCAAAGGACTCTCCAAGTCATGATCCTAAGCAATATAAAGATCTTATTTTCCCTCCTAATCCATCCCAAGATCCTATTATCTCCCCTAATCCCCCTCATGATCCTAATCCTCCACAAAATCCTATCTCACCTATCCAATCCATTCATGAAATCCCTACATCTGGACTCGCATCTTGTGTTGCCAATACTAAGTATCCCATTGAAGAAATAATATCTCAAGATGTCTGTACTTCTTCTACTTGTTCCAAATCCAAAATTCCTCCATCCAAATCTAAACTTAAATATTCCCCTCACTCATATTCCAAATCCCTTTTGGGCCCTTATGTCCAAACTTCCATCCCCCCGTCCTCCAAATCCATTTTGGGCCCCTATGTCCAAATCTCCCTCCCTTCCTCAAACACATCCATTTTGGGTCCTTATGTTCCCAAACCTAATCCTTCACCCCTTCCATCTATTTTAGGTCCTTACATACCTTTGTCGTCCATATCAAAGTTCCCCTCACATCCATAAGAAAGATCCACAAAGGCACACACCCTTGAATTCCTTCCCACATTCATTCTTTGTAATTCCCTCCATAAACTCTTTAAACCATTCATCCTGATGCACCCATACCATGGCTAATGGAAGCAAGTTGGATGCCAAAGTAAAAAATAAATAAAAATATGCATCAAGACAAAAATCCACACAAAAAAATAGAAGGATCAACATGTCCCATCTAAACGACATGTTCAAGAAAAGAACAATATGATCCAAAAGAATGAAAAGTTCAAAAGGCCACAAAGGCCTCAAAATGAAAAATTCAAAAATCATGTGGATTCCCAGGCTACTCAATGACAAAAATGCATCTAAAATAAAAATCCTAATTGGCCTCCAACCTTGCTGTCCAAAATCTTTCTCCTAACTCATCCCTCTTAAAATCCTCTACTTTCCAACTCCATTACCTCCTTCATCTATTTTGGGTCCTTATATCCCAAATCCACCTTTTTTCCTCCATCTCCTCCAAAATCTCCTCCTCCACCTCTCTACCACCCTTCAAGGTGTGTGCCTATGGTGATCTTTTCATCTCTCCCATCCATTTATGTACAAGTCTTCCCTTCTCCCATCCATTATTCCCCAATCCTTCCATATATCCACTCCTTCCATCTAATATTTTGCATAAGTCCTCATTTTCCTTCCCCTAGTCCATTTCCTCTACCATCTACCCATCCTACCAACATCTATGATAACATATCCAAAATGCCTTGGTACAAAACACACAGTGCAATATCACAACACTTGATTCCTTCCCTCCATCTCCCTATCACATATCTATTGTCTTCTAAAGTTCTCCTCTTCCATCCATTAACTTATCTGCATCCCCTTGTACTCTACACTTGGGGGAAATCTCCATCCATCCTATGCTACCATATAAGTCTTCCATCTTTCATATCTACCATCCATCCTCTTATCTCAGTCCATCCTCATCCTTTCTCATCTTTGATCTTGACTATCCTATTTATTCCATCCATCCATATACACCATCCATTTTCCTTGTTAGTTGTCTCCTCTTCATTATCCTACATATGTCCATCCACTTGTATGTATTTGATCTTGAAATATTATCCACATCCTCCATCTCATAATCCTTGTCATATTCACTTCCTCCATCCTCCATCCATAATCCTATAAATCTACATTCTCCTTTCCATGCATTTGATCTTTATTATCCCATGCATTCCCTCAATCCCATTGTATGATTCTATCCACATCCTCCCTACATTATACATTGTCAGTTTCCATCCATATCCTCCTTATCATTATTCTCTATCTTATTCATACCCCTCCTCCTATCCATCCACTTCTTACTTTCATCCCTTTTCCTTCATAAACCTAGATGCACCAAATCACACACAAGCCAGAATGATATCCGTGCATGCTTTGGCACATCCCTTCCTTCATTCCATCCATGCATACTCGTACCCATCTCATTCATTTCATATATCCTCTACCCACCATCTTTTTGTTCCTTCTCCTACCTCTTGTGTGGGGCATTTAACTCCTTTTCCACATAGTCCTTGGATCCTCATCCCTCTTTTCCCCACCTTTTAATCCCCCATATCCTATCACTATCCATTCCTTTCATCTACCTTCCATCCATAAACTACATATGTTCCCCATTTCCTCTATCATTCCTTAATTTTCCCTTGCCATTGGTCTTGAACAATTCAATCATCTTATCCATCTTCCAACTTCCCCCCATAATATCCATTTGTCCTTTCCCTCTCGTGTCTAATCCATTTTTCTTCCATCCACTTCCTTTATCTTCTAATTCTTCCTATAAAATTCCTTTATCTTCTAATTCCAATAAATCACATTCATCTATCTTCTAATCTAATAAATTTCCCTTCTCATCCATTCACTCAAATTCCTTTACTCTCATCTTATCCTCTGATTTTCCCTTCTTCCTATATTCTTCTATCTAATTCATTTCTCCTCCAATCCAATCCTTTCTAATTGAATCTCAATTTCCTTCCTTCCTATCATCTTCAATCCAATTCATTTCTACTCCTATTATCTTATCCAAATTTTCCACTCCAATCCAAATCATCTTTCCCTTCACTTCCATTTTATTCAATCCACTCATCAATAAATAAAAAAATTCATAAAATAAAAAAATAAAAATAAAAATCCCAAACTCATCTAATCAAGTGCAATCAATACTAATCCAATCAATCCAATCTTGTAATCTTGTACATCAATCCTTAATCAACCCATCATCTTGACCCAAATCAGTTGATAATCTATTGAACCCTTTTAATCAAATCATCATCATGGGATGTATCCTTCCCAAATCCTTTGGATGTGCATTGTTCTTATTATTAACTTTTCCATCCTTAATCAATCATCATCAATCAATCCATCAATTGGTTTTCAGCTTGACTAGGGGCAAACTATTGGTTTACATTCGATTTGTTTTGCATGCTTACTTGTTGCTTGCTTGTATTATTATTTTTTGCATTTATCATGGTCTTTGCATCTTATTGTCACAAAGGCATCATGATCTTCCATATCCTAGTGTCATATGCATATGGTTGCCTTTGAATTTTTATTTATCATGTATTGGACACCTTGTCATCTTGATTCCCCATACCTTGGTGCATAGTTTTAAGTACAATATCAAACTAGGGTGTGCTCTCCAACATGAACACAAGTGATCCCACTAAATCATGTAGCCAGGTTTCATTATAGTTTAAGTTTCATATTAGTTCGTTCATTTTCCTACATTTTTTTTTGAGCCAAGGATTCTATTTATTCACCCTTCCCTCCCCCTCTTTTTCATCTAATCCAACCTCCCATCTTCTCCTTTCTTTCATCCCTGCAAATCTTGTTCCTAATTAACTCCCCCTCAGTAAATGGGAAACTTCTCCTCGCCCTCATTCTTCTAGCAGGTAGAGATGCTTGTTTAACAACCCAAGGCTCCACCAGGAGCTTCATCTTTCTCTCTCTCCCCCTCCCTCCCTCCCTCTCCCTAGGCAGAGACACCTATCTGGGGATGGGTGGCTCTGCCTTGGTAGAGACGCCCATTTGGGGATGGGAAGCTCCGCTTTGGTAGAGATGCCCATGTGGGGATGGGTGGATCCGCTTTCATGGAGCTGCCAATCAAGGGATGGGCGGCTCAGCCAGGGCAGAGACACCTGTCAGTGAAAAATGTTGTCTAGTGCTCCATTTTTGCCCGAATATGGGCATGTAATATGTTTTCAAAAATGCCAAGATACCATGATTGCAATGGAGGTGATTAGAATCTGATTTGACAAGTTGGGTGAGCGTAGTAATGACTTTTATATCCTAGATGCCTATCCATAGGCGGAGACACCCGTCGGTAGATGGGCAGCTCCAACCAGGGTGGAGATGCCTATCCAGTGGCTCCACCTCGATTGGGGCCCCGTCTCTACATGGGTGTCTCTCCCCTTCTTCATCTTGCATCCATTCTTGTCTATAGTTGATGGCTCGACCGCCATTGGATGTTTCCCTTCGCCAAGTGGCGATGCCCGTTCCGCTATCCCTCCTATCTGTTGCCCACCAGTCAACCTTCCCCTTTTTCCCAACAAGTCATGCAAAGCCTTTTCCCTCCTTTCGTGAAAATTGACCAAGATTTTTATTTTTGGCCTGTTTTCCCGAGGGGGAACACCCTCCTACTGACTTTTCCTCTGTGCACCTCTTAGGGCCCATTTTTCCTCTGGGGCATCTATATTTTCTTTTCTTTGACACAATGTCATTTCTGACACTGCCTCAAAGAGGAGAAAAATGTAGACACCTAAATTCATCCTTTTAACATTAATTAAACTTAATTAATGATCCCAAATAGCATTATAGTTAATTTTTTAATTAATTATATTTGTTAAATTCATCTATTTATTTAATTAAATTTATTTAATTAAATAAATTCATGAATTATAGTATTTGAATTAAATTTAAATACTACCTTTCATAATGTATTAAATTTAATTTAATACATGTTCCTCCATATTTCCCTTTTAAATAAATTTTTAATTTATTTAATTCCCTCACATTCTTTATTTCTACTAAGTCGTGATTAAATTAAATTTTATTTAATTTAATCTTAAATCCAACCTTGATGCTATCCTACACACATCACTTTCTGTCTAATAAGCCTACTCCACTAATTAACTAAGGTTATTTAGGCTAATTTTTGGATTCCTACATCCATTAGTCCTAATTATTTGCTCACACATGTGAGAAAATTTCTAAAAATGACCTTTTCAAAAATTGCTAAGATTGCACAAACAAGGCTTCTTACATTTGTTATGACACTTGTTACACTTTCTAAAATGGTGAAAATGGACTTTTTCACTTGCACATCTCTTACACACATTTACACATGTACTTGAAGTACACATTGACCTTTCACATCCCAAGTTGCTCACACATTTCTGAGAAAGTCTTGGACTTTGAATGGCTTATGTGTCTCCTTGGTGGCACCTATGCTGATTCCACATAAATGCCACCTCATCCCAGCCCTCCAAAATCCTATAAATAGGACCCTTGTCTCAAGCAAAATAGAGATTCATTGTTGCATTAGAGTTATAATGCTAGTTTAGACTTAGAATTATTTTCATATAGTTTTCACTAACCATTTAGTAGTTGCTAAATTTTCATTATAGATTTAGTTTACTCCATGCTTTTAACTTCATCTATGCATGTCATAGAGCTCGAGGATTGCTTTCATAGCTCCTCCTTGAGCTTCTTTCAGCCTCTTGCATTGAGTGCTTGAGAGTTTCTTCTATAGCTTCTTCTTGAGCATTTCAATCTTATTATAATTTGCATTCATAGTGGGATCTATACTTGTGTTGGAAGAACACACCCACAACCTCTCTAAGAGCTTAAATCAAGCAAGTCTTGGGTGCACTTGCTTCATGCTCATCCAAGGTTATGGTGAAAAAATGTTTTTACAAGTTATGAACATGTTAAAATAGATTTGAATATGCTCTTTATCATTAACATTTGCATGTTTGAACTTGTTCTTAACAAGTGTATTTTCATCATATACACAAATTTATTTCACATGTCATTGTTAAAAAATAGGGCCACAAACAAAATTCATTCCATCAAGATGAATGGAAAGATATATTATAAATATGAAGAAATTATGCATTTTTCCTCCAATTTTTCCTCTGCATTATTGTCTAATGATCAAAATATAGATCTTAATGACTAGCATGAGTTTCTTAACAAAATTAATTATAGGGTTTCTAGTGAGATGAATCGTGCTCTAACTAGGATTTTGTCAGAGGATGAAATGTTTGGTGTTATCTTTTTTTTTTTAAGGGAATAAAGCCCATAGTCCTAATAGATTTCCTATATTTTTCCTCTAGATGTACTGGGGTGTGGTGGCCAAAGACATTGTAATCTGGATACAAAATATTTTTTTGGATCAAGATCTCTTGTAAAGGAGTTGAATGCTATATTCATTGTTCTTATTTTCAAGAAAGTTGGAGTGCATTCTTTTCAATATTTTTTTCCTTATTAGATTATGTAACTATTTGTATAATACTTCCTTGAAAAGATCTTATTTATGAGGCTCAAACGGGTCATCCCTTTGTTAATTTCATCTTAACAAAATGGATTTCACCTAGTAGGAATATTTTATAATCAATCATGATGATTAGTGAGAATATTTTATATTTGTCTATTAATAAGAAAGTTGGGTCTCTAGTCAAGTTAGACCTTCTTAAAGCTTATGACCAGGCCAACTGGAGCTTCTTGTTGAAATTTCTAGTGGCTTTTAGATTCATTGATAATTTCATTCAAATTATCTTCTAGTTGGTCTCTGCAACTAGATTTTATATCATTATTAATGAGTACCCCATGGGTTTCTTTCCATCCTCTAGGACTCTTACACAAGAGGACCAGGTATTTTCCCTTTCCTTTTTATTTTGATTTCTAAAACTCTGGGTAGACACATTCAGAAGCAGGTTGTTAATGGAAGTTTGAAAGGGTTTCCTCCTTCTTTGATGGGTCTTGTGTTCTTGCATCAATAATTTGTGGATGAAACTATCATCATGATGGATAATTCTATTTCATAAGCCAAGAGTCTACGTCATATAATTAATTTGTATGAGCTAGCCTCTGGACAAAAAATCCGCTTAAACCTATAAGTTCTTTGGTTTTCCTTAATACCCTAGTCAAAAGAAAATAAAGGATTCCTAAGATGTTTTTCTATCATATTTTTTATCTCCCTTCAACTTATTTGGGTCTCCCATTGTGTTCTAATGAATTTTTGGACTCCTAGCCAAGTATCATTGAAAGGTTCCAAGCTCAATTGTTTGGATGGAAAGGAGAAGTTTTAAGATAGGGTGGTAAATTTTAATTGGTAAAGGCTTCCTTGAAAAAAAAAATTGGTGTATTCAATGAGTCTATTTAATGTTTCCAAGAAATATTTGGTCATTTAATAGAATAAATTCAATCAAATTTTTTATTGACCAGATTAGAAACTAAGAATGGGATGCATTTGATTTCTTAGGACAAGTATGTCTTCTAAGAAACCATGGAGGATTGTCCATTTTTAGAATAAAGGAGTTTAATTAGGCCTTATTGGAAAAACAACTTTGGAGAAGCTTTAATTTTAATAATGAATAGATTAAGATTGTGCATAGTAAATATCTGGTTGGTTATAGGCATATAAAGGATTTCTTAGCTAATAAGAGATTTGTGGCCTTTTATTTAGAATTATGAATCTTTATCTCTATTACAAAGCATTTCATTTCTCATGGTATCCTATGATCTTTGGAAAATGGTAGAAATATCAAACTTTGGGATGATTGGTAGATTGGAAAAAATCACCCTTTCCAATAGTGTCATGTTGTGATGGTTAAGTTATTGCATTTTTGTTCTTTCCATCAAGTTTCAAATGTCATTAGGGATGAGATCCCTCATTTTTGGCCTTATCAGTTCATAGCACTGGGTCAAAGCATTTACCCCTCTTTTTTCTTAAAAAAAATATTGGAGATTCGCTCATTTCCTTTTCTTCAGGGGTGATATAGTTTAAGGATATTTCCATTCAAAGGTTTGGTTTTTTGGTTATTATTTATATTCATCATTTTAACTAAGTTAATCATATAGATATTGATCTATTTCTTAAGCTCCTTTAATTTTTATTATCCTCTGTACATATCCCCAATGTTTTGGCTAAAGATTCTTTGGTATAAGAGTCCACTTCAGATGGTTGTCTTTCTATCTTCCAATATTTTTAGATGAAACTTAAATTTTTTTAGTTACACCCTTTTTCCCTCTAGTTTGGAACACATTTTGTTATTTCTAGAGTCAATATTTTCTTCTAGCTTCAAGTTTAGAATAAACTTATAACTATGGTGTCTAAAATGGAAATGACTATTCCTAATCATTTCTTAATTTATTTGGAAGATGTAAAGAATAGTTTTAAAATTCTCTTTAAATGTTATTGTGTGATGGATGTATAAGCCTACTTCTTAAATCTTTGGTCTCTTTATTGGATCATTGTTAATTCTTTTTAGAGTGTTAGATACAAAGGGTCTCTCCATTTTCTAACCATGCCCTTTATATTTTTTGGCCCTTGATGATGCCTCATATATCCCAGAGAATTCAGATTGAAAGAAATAATTATATTTTTAGGTACTCTGCTTTCCCTACTAAGATGGTGGCTCTAAAGATTCAATTATCTATGGATCTAAAGATTCAATTATCCATCAAGGAGAATTTTTTAGTTCCTTATAATAATACAAAATTTGTTGAACCACATCTTACTCTATCTCATGAAGACATATTTATTGTCTATAATTGGAACTTATAGTGGGATATATACATTTCATTGGCTAAAGAGGAGCTTCCTAGTGGTGGTGTGGTTTGGAAGGAACCTCCTTTCTGATGGATTAAAATCCATTGATGGGGCGAAGAAAGGGAATCTTGGACTTGTAACTTATGGTGGAGTGGTGCATGATCCCCATGGTAGGTTTATCCTAACAATGATCCTCCCTTTGGGTTTTCATACAAACCATTATTTTGAGGCTTATGAAACCTATATTGGTTTTAAAATGTCCATTTATAATGGGTTTATAAAGGTTTTTTTAGAAAGTCTCTTTCAATATTATCAATTATCTTAATGGGAAAGTTACCTCTAGTTGGACAATAAAATATTTTATCTATGGTTATATTCAAATTCTAAATTATATTGATGATCATAAGGCCACTCATTTTTATTGAGAGGTTAATTATGTTGTATATAGATTGGCTAATATTAAGGTTAATTATCAACACATGGTAAGCTGGGGAACTTATGCCAAAATACCATAGGAGACCGAAATTCTTATCCACAAAGATTAAGTGGAATTATAAATTGAATTCCTTTTTATAAATAATGAACTCGATCATGTGAAATGGTTTATTGATTTCTCCTTCATTTATCATGAAGTGCCTATTTTTTCTATTTACTTGAGCTTGCTATTCAGTATTTGGTGCCTTAGTTACTTGGTTATTGCTTCTTAGTGACATTAGTAGTTGTATCATCCTAAAGATTTGGCACCTAACTAGTATCTTTTAGCACAAATTAGATCCCTCTTTTTGTAACTTTGAGATCTGATTATTGACATGCCTAAGATCACCTATTTCTCTCTCCCTCTTTATTTCTTCTCAACATGCCTATAGGGATAACCTAGACTAGATATCATAGGTACAAGTCAAATATAAACTTGTACTTGAGGGTACAAGTCAAAATCAAACTTGTACCTTGGGGCAGAAGTCAAATCTTGACTTCCACCCAGGTGTTTCTTAGTCAGATTGGGTCTCGTGCCCAATGTTGGAGTACTTCTCCTATGCAATTCCAAATTTTCTTCTTGTTAACCCTATCTACATTTGAATCTCAAAATGAGTATAAAAGGATTCTATATCCCCTTAATTTTGTGGGAAGGATTATGATAAGAAGGCAATTAAAGAAAAAATGATGCATGTAAGCATTCAAGCATTCAAGCATTCAAGTGGTGAAGGAAAGACATCTTTCTTAGATCTTCAAGTCTTCTTCCTAGATCCATTCAATTAAAGAAATCTCCTCATTTGATACAAGATTCTCTCTCATAATGTCTAAGTAGAGGACTTCTCAAGGTGGACAAGGAGATTCATGCATCCATTCTTCCTCAAGATATCTTCAAGCATGTCTACATTCATGATCTAGAGGTGGTGATTCTAGATCTCATACATTTGTGAAGGAATCCTTGATCTTCCTACATACATTTTAAATCCCAATCCAATTGAAAGAATCTTCATGGATTTGTGTGATTACTACATTCATTCATGAGAGTTTCATACAAGGTGAATTCAACCATTTACCTTTCTCTTTCCTTACATACCTACATTTAAATTTCTATTTTAATTTCAAGGATAATTCCTTTCTAGGGGCATGACCAAGTCAAGCCCCTTTCCACAACATTTTATATTTTTTATGTGCAGGATCTATCATCAGAAGTTATAGATTCACATCTAGGGTATTTGAGAATAGAAGTAGAGATCCAAACAGAGCAAGTCACGGTTTCATATGCTTGGATGGAATTCATATCTCAACTTTCACCCTATAAACTAAATTTCAAACCCTAACATTTATCTCAATATTTTACAGTTAGGAGTTACAGATAGCAAGGTCCTAGATTTGGAGTTACAATGCTCTACAATATTTTGATGATAGTCAAATATAGATCCAAAGTTACATTTCCTTCATCTGAATTTAAGGTATACAAACTCTCCCTAAATCTTGTAATTACTTTCCTAAATTGATCTAATCTTTTAATTTACCAGTCAAATTCAATCATTTTTATATTTGCAATCAATTTTACAAACCCTAATCATTCCTAATAAAGGGAAATAAGCCACAAATCAATCTCCTTTGCATTTGGGCTATGTATTAGCACCCTACATCTATTTGGTTGTGTTGATCAAATTTGAATCAAAGGGGGTTAGGTTCATCTATTTTCTAATGTATAAAAGATCTTGGTTAAGATCTACATCTTTCTATTGCTCACCATTTTCAATTATACATTTTGGTGAACCTAACTCATAAAATTTCCTCCTTTTGATTTTACCAGTTATATCTTCCTTGCATTACATTTCCACTTTTATTTAGTGTGTAGATTTAATTTTATGAATTGCATTAATCAATATTTACATCACACCTTTACTACATTCTACGTATTCAGATTTGTTTTTGCATTTTGTGCATTCATTCATATTCATTGAATTTCATAAAGATAAATTTTTTTATGTTATTATATGCATGTTTTCCTTTTATATTAGTTTCATAATGCATATGTTTTCTCAAGGTGATAAGGGCTTAGCCTCCCTTTTATCTCTTTATCCATATCTTCAATATATTCTTCCTCATGAGGACGTATCAATGCAAGAAGATATCCTCAACCCTTCTCTTGACAATCTCTCTCTTTTGGGAGAAGCATTAAAAGAGATGGTTAAATATTTTCTTGATATATGCCTTCCCCATGACAATAAATTGGTCGACAATGTTAATTCTCCTCATGATACTCCTATTTGGGATGAACCACTAGATGATGACCTTTATTACTCTCTCCCTCATGAGAAGATTTTAGAAGATGCTAGAGATGACAAAAATTACATGTGATATTGATACTTCTCCTAAGATGCATCCCATCTATGAGGGTATCCTAACCCAAAAAGACAAGATTATTAGGACCTTTCTTAATGTAACACTACCATCATTAAATAACATTTCTCCTAGAGATGAAGTGTTAATGGATATTCCTAAATCATCTATTCATAAGGATACCTTGGAAGTAGAGGATGAGATCATTCCCACTTTCTCTAATCCTTTTTCTTCTCATGATGATCCCATAAATAACCAAGAGATTGATCTAGACAATGATGATATATTACACATTCAAAAATCAAAGGTAGTTGTTCAAAAGATTCAAACATCAAACAAACCTGTGGTTACTGTCAAGGGATATCACCAAAAAAGTCCTCAAAATTTCAACAAACCTATGATTATGGTCAAACGATATCATCAACCAAGTTATTTTAAAACTCCAAACAATCCAATCGAGAAAACCTATGAATCCTTTGGAATTTATTAATGACTATCATGTGGTGGTGCATACCTCTCTCTCAAGAAACAATCCTCAACCTAATTCAGATATCCCTACTTCTCTTCCACCTTCCCATATTGTCTTCTTTAGACACCAAAATTATCTTCTAACATTGGAAGAGAGTATGATTTGATAAGATAATTACATTCTACTCCTGCCAAGATTTAAACCTTTGGGAACTTCTTCAAACCTTACCAACATACTATGAAGCATTGCAAAAATCCTCAACCACTCTTCCCATCCCACCACCTTCACAAGAGAATATCAATTCCTTCTTGGAATGTATTCCTACTTCTCCTATTCAAGACCAAATTGTCTTTACTCAAGAGGATTTTACACCTAAATAAGATCAAGACCAACATGATGCTCTTATGGTTTCCATTAAAATTGGTGATATGATTATATGTAGGGCCCTAATTGATAAAGATTCTATACTCAATGTCTATAGTCTTGACATGTTCCATAAAATCAATGCACATACTTATACTATCAAACCTAATGCTATTCCTATCTGTGACTTTGATAACATTTCTTAATTAAGAAAACATTAGGAATCATCACTCTTCCTATAATATTAAATCTAGTTACATTATCCACAACCATACATGTTGTGCTTGGACCTCTTAATTACAATCTTCTTTTTGGACACCCTTGGCTACATGCTATTCATGTTGTCCCTTGTACTCTTCATCATCAAGTCAAATTTCTTTATAACATCTTGATGTATAATCTTGTAGTTGATGACAAACCCAATAGTTGTTTGAATGAGCCTATCTCCCTTGAACAAAAAAAAGACCCTAAACCTAAGGATGATATTGAACCTCCAAGTACTTTATCAGAAGATGAATAGGGTACTTTGGATTTTACACCAACCTTTGTGGGGTAATATAGAGTTTCCTCATTAAAATTGGAAAAACCAAAACCTAAAACATCAACATCTCAACAAAAATATTCTCCTCTTTCTAAAATTGTTAGTAACAATTTTCTTGCTTTCTCTTCTAAAGAATCCTTAGAACCTATTAAGTCTAATTATTATGATATAGTTTCTAATGACGCTCCATTAACTCATTCTAATATGGATTCTCCTTATGGTTCAGGTTATCATTTATTAGCAAAACAAGGATTCACTGGAGAGGGATGTGGTAAACATGAACAAGGCATTTGTGTGCCCTTAGATAATAAGGGCCAAGAAAATTCTTTTGGATTGAGATTTAATCTTTACAAGAAGTGAAAAAAAGTTACTCTCAATGTTAACACTATAATAAATCATAATCCCCAACATGGTTTAGAAGGTGCACAACAAAGTTTTGAGTCTCTTTATTTTTCCTCTCCTCTATCACCCAACACTTCTCCTATATCTACCTTTAATCAAGAAATGTTTTTTCCTAACCTCCTTTGTACTAAGGTGATTACTAGGCCTAAATAGAAAAAAGAAGCATAATCAACATCTTATGAATCTTCCCTTTTGCATGTATCACCACTATCATGATCACTCTACTAATGAATGTCAAGACTTACATCAAAAAATTAAACAACTCATTTATAATGATGTTATTCACATACCATGTCATAATGAGCTCTTTTTCAATCCTAATATATTAAAATAATATTAAAGATCCTATTATGTTTCTCCACACTATGTAACATTGTTCTAGCCTATTCCATGGGGGTTCACTTTCATGCATGGTGTGATCATACCTTGCGAGTAGAATAATATGTTATATCCCTCTTTATCCTTGTCTCTACACTTTGGGGAAAGGGTATTCTATCAATCTATCTTATCTTCTTTAAGGATCCACTTTTCTCCTAATTAAGTGGTATTTATCTATCATGTGACATTCAATCTTACATACACATATTGGTTTTCATTATAGATATACATCCCTGATCATAACCTTTATCATTATTCGCTATTTTCTTTCCTTAATAGATTAATCCCTTATCTTAGAGACTAAAAAGTGTGTCATCCTTCACAAGGATATCTTTTTCATTTCTTGCATGGTATCTCTCACATTCATCCCTTCTAGGAGATGTGACCTCTTTTGTTTGGACCACGTGTTACTTGTGGATATTTTCTTGGTGTTAAATCTATTTTATCCTTATTCATCATTTACTTAAGATAAAAATAGTACCTATCTTTCCATATTAAGGGGGGACATACATAGCCTCCTTATTTTTATATATCATGTTTTCTTTATAGCATGAAAAATAGAGGACACTAGAATAATATACTTTTCTAGGGATGGTTACTCTCCTTTTTTCATTTTTAGGATTGGTTTACTAGAATAACATATTTTTGTATACCATTTTACCTATCCTTTTTTATTAGTAAACTAGCATAACACAACTTGCTAGGGCCAATTTCTCTTCAGCAACTCTTGGTCCTTTGACTGATCACATGCACACACATTTGGATCCATGTGGAAGAAAAAGATTTTCCATGCACCTAATCTCCTGAGCCGCCCCTGTGCACAAAATATTTTCAAGTTGCCTCCATGCACATCTCTCTTGAGGTAGAATTAACTAACATAACACAATTTTCTAGCCTCCTCTCATTTTCTGTCTCCCTCTTTTCTCTTCCATGGATCACTTAGCACTACATAGCTAGCCTACTAGCTAGTAGGCTCTCTCTCTCTCTCTCTCTCTCTCTCTCTCTCTCTCTCTCTCTCTCTCTCTCTCTCTCTCTCTCTCTCTCTGTGTGTGTGTGTGTGTGTGTGTGTGTGTGTGTGTGATGTCTCTCTTATCTTGGTTTTAGACTAGGTGAGGACTTAAGTTACTTGGACACTTGGTGTTTCTCCATATCCTAACCTTTATAAGATATACTCATGCATTTTATCTACTTTATTGTAGCCATGAGTGCATCTCATACTCTCGCTAATGTGAGGACTAAATGTATCATCCTTAAAATTTATCATCTAACTAGTTTCTTTTAGGTCCTTTTAGCTCCCTCTTATTGTGACTTCAAGATTTGATTGTTGACATGCTCGAGATCACCTATTTCTCTCTCCTTCTTTCTTTCTTTTGGACATTCTTGTGGGACCAAACTAGACTAGAAACCCCAGGTACAAGTATAATATCAAATTGTACCTAAGGGTACAAGTTTAAATTTAACTTGTACCCTAGGGTGGAAGTCAAATCTTGACTTCCACCTAGGTGTTTATTGGTCAGATTAGGTCCCAGACCCAATGTCAAGGTATTTCCCCTATGCAATTATAATTTGTCTTCCTCATAGCACCGCTTGTATTTTAATCTCAAAATGAATATAAAATGATGCTCAATCCCCTCATTTTAAAAGGCATAATTATGTTAACCAAGTGATTGAAGCAAAAATTATGCATGCAAGCATACAAGTGGTGAAAGAAAGGCATCTTTTCTAGATCTTTAAGTCTTATTCATAGATCTATTCAAGAAATTAAATCTCCTCATTTGATGCAATATTATCTCCCATGGTGGCTAAATAAAGGACTTCTCAATATGGACAAGGAGATTCATCCATGCATTCTTCCTAAAGGGATCTTCAAGCATGTATACATTCATGATGTAAAGGTGGTGATTTTAGATCTCATACATTTGTGAAGGCATCCTTGATATTCCTACATACATTATCAATTCCAATCTTACCGTAAGCATCTTCATGGATTTTTGCAATTACTACATCTATTCATGAGGGTTTTATACAAGGTGAATTCATATATTTACCTTTCTATTTCCTTACATACTTTCATTTAATTTTCTATTTCACTTTCAAGGTTAATTCCTATCCAGGGGATTGACCAAGGCAAGCCCCTTTTCAAAAAAACTTTCACCCTAACATTTTTTCTCAAAATTGCACAGTCAGGAATTATAGATAGCAAGGTCCCAAATCTAGAGTTACTATGTTCTGTGGCATTTCGATGAAACTCAAATTCAGATCCAAAATTGCATTTCCTTCATCTCAATTCAAGACACATAAACTCTCCCTAAATCTTGCAATTACTATCCTAAATTGATCAAATCAGTTAACTTATTAGTCATATTCAGTCATGTTTAGATTTGCAATTAATTTTATAAACCCTAATCATTCTTAAAAAAGGAAAATAAGCCACAAATCCAATCTCCTTTATATTTAGGTTATACATTGGCACCCTACATCTATTTGGTTGTGCTAATCAAACTTGAATCAAAGGGGGTTGGGTTTGACTATTTCCTAGTGTCTAATAGATCTTGGTGAGTTACCTACATATTTCCATTGTTCACCATTTTCTATTATATATAGTATTATTAGAGGTGATAGAAATTTAGAATTGATCTTGTTGTCTACCAGAAATAGGTAGAACAACCATATAGTCTAGAGTGAGCTATCTACTAATGGTATCACTAGTTATATGGACAAACTTCATGGTGTGGACCCATAGTCATTAAAGATTTTGTTGAAGAATTGAGGGAGGGGATTTTGAAGGTGTATGGTTTCAAATTTTAAATCACTAAGGAATTAATTTCTAAATTTTCTAATACTCTAGTTGAAGGGAGGAAATTTTATAGGGATAAAAAAATTGTGGATGAGGTGTTGGTAATTTTATTCCATATTGACAAAAGGGATGAGGTCAAAAGAAATATAGATGGAGGATATGAAATCTCATCCCTTAAAGGTCCATGGATGGATGTGGCCAAGGTTATCATGTAATATGTAATACTAGAGATGACAAATTTTGTAGTCTCTTTAGGTATCATTGTGTTATTCAAAATTTATTCATACATGATAAGTGTATTTAACTTACTTTCATTTGCTTTCATCATTGTGTCATAACATAAAGTTCGATGGCAAAAACCCTTCTTCCTTAGTCCTTAATGAGGGCCTAATTTTTCTTATTATTGAACATGCCAAGTCTTTGTTTGTCCAAAGAAATCCTATCCCTAAGATTAGCATTGAATAACAACAAAATTCCCATGTTCATTATGAGGATTTTTCATCTAACCAAGAGGATGCCCCATCGAATGATGAGGCCATTTTTCATTTGGAAAAATGGAAGTAGACTAAAAGAAATTTCTCAGCCCACCAAAAAAATGTAGTCACTAATGATGAAAAATTGAATTACACTCCCTCAAAGGTATTTGTGCTAGAATCTTTGGATCCTAGTGATGGTGAAGGGGGAAAAGGTAAATCTAAAATTTCCATGTATGCTAATGCCAAGGAAAAATCCCTTACTAGGTGTTAATCAATTGGGGGGTGGTAGAAAGTCCTCAATAATTAAGAAACTTAAAATTAATCCTCAAAAATATGTTTTCCCCACTCCTCATTTTCCTATTTCCTAGTCTAAAAATATGGGTGATTTGGACATGGGGATTTAAATTAATATTCCCTTGGATGTGGCTAAAGATACCCTGGTTGAGAAGGGCTCATCAATTGAAGAAAAAAAAAATATAAACATGAATGTCAAGGATGCAATGGATAGCCAAAATTCCCTCTACCTATGAATTATTGTAGAAACAAATTCTCTAAAAGATAAGGTTACTATGTCTCCCCCAATCTAAGATTTAGATAGATAATGGCTAGTATTCATATTTTGGACAAGTGTATCAAAGTTTGAAGGAGGACCAGAAGCTTTGTATCAAGAAGTTGGAGGATGTCATTGCTACTATCCAAAATAAATCTAGGGAAATTGTTGTTATTAGTAAAACAACCATCAATATCACTACTGAGGGCATCAAGGTATTTAATGCTCAGAGTGATGTTTTACAGGCTATTTCTAAGGATAATTCGGTCTCTCCTTTTGGTAGTATCAAATTGGTCGACAAAGTCTGTATCAATGACAGAAGTATGACCAAGAAGAATAAGGATATAGTTTCTCTACGTACCCAAGCTTGCAAGAAGACTCTGAAGCAAGCACAAGGGGGCTACACTCATTGACAAAATTTTGAACAAGTTTTATAGCATTAACAAAGGAATTATTCATAAAAATAATAGTTTGTTAAAAAAATTGTAAGGACTTTGAGGTTTTGATTTCCTATTTTTGTGGTTTTGGTTAGTTGTTGTTTAGTTGATTGCAAGCATTTTGTCTTTTTAGCTAGATATTTTTTTAAAGGGTTTCTTTAATCAAAAACAATTATTTCTTATCAATAAAAGAGAAAAAAATATAAACAAAAATATAACCTTCTATGAATGATCTACATGAACCCTTCAATAATAAGATTTTTTAGAAAAAAATAAAAAAAATAGGAGTGTGCTCATTGAATAATTTTCTTACATGTGAGCAATACTTTTTCATCTACTTTTTTTATATCCTTACTTCCCTTATTCTTAACTCGAATAGAAGAATTTGTTGAGATTTAATTACTAAAAATATTTGAAAAATATGAAAAAAACTATAGATGATGAGACTTTTGAATAGTTATGATTTATTAGAATCATTCTTGTATTGTTTATTTATTTATTTGGTGCACAATGATTGCTCACCATAAGACAAAATTGTAACCTTCTAAGATCGGTGTGCATGAACCCTTCAAATTACCCAAATGAAATCAATAATGAATGTAAAATTATATGATTTTTCAAATTCTAAAACTAAACTTTTAAATAAATTTAAGAAACTTTATATTTTTAGTCTAATCAAATTGAGTGATCCAACAAAAATTTGAACATTGATGGTGACCTAACCAACTAAATGATTCTACAATAGCATTAAGCACGTAAAGGGACTGGACTTGTAGAACTAAACTTAAATAAAGATAACCAAAAATAGTTTCTATTGACAATTATTGAAAAAAAGTGTAGCTTAAAAAATTATGAACTTTCTATAGCTAGATTATGCGCCCCATGTGTAAATGTCATTCAACATTGTCTTTATTATTGCATTGCTGTATGTGTCAATCAACATTGTCTTTATTATTGCAATGTAGATCATGCACCACTACTTTTGCTGCAAGTTGGAGCCTCTAGTTGACTCTATGCATACCACTTTAGAAGAGTTCTGCTTTTGAGAATCCATTAAACTTTTTCTACAGTACAAAATTTAGTTGCTTTAAATATGCCTCTTCCTTCCCATCTTTCTTGGTCATCAACAATCTTTTCTCTTTGCTCTGCATATTCTGTTATTAGGTTGAGTTTCTCTGCTTGTGAACAGAAATAGCAGGAAAGTACACAAAATGGTGAGGGGCAAGATTGAAATGAAGGCTATTGAGAACCAAATAAGCAGGCAGGTAACCTTCTCTAAGAGGAGAAAAGGACTCTTCAAGAAAGCAAATGAACTTTCTGTTTTATGTGATGCACAAGTTGCTGTCATGGTTTTTTCCAGCACTGGAAAACTCTCTGAGAATACAAGCTGCAGGTCAGTTGGGATTAGTTTTCATTCTTTTATTTCTTCACCATTTCTGTCCTTATAGTGATCTATTGTATTTGTATGCATATTGCTATCTAATTAATTGATGGAATTCTACAAGTGTATTTCTCATCTCATTCTCATGATTAATGTTTTATAAGAAGGCAATAATTGACATATAATTTTTTTATTGTTTTCTTATGTCCATACGGGCTCAGAAATGGTAGCAGGGTTTATAATACATCAGCATAATTTGTTTGTTTGATTTATTTTTAAAATGCGAAAATCAGATTTGAATGGTTTCTAATTACCTTAATAATAATATCTGTATTGAGATTTTTTACATAATTTTTTTAAATATAAATATATGAATTATCTAATGATTCATGGATAGCTTGTTTTATACTAATAGCTCAATCATTGTGAATACAATGTTTGGGTGATCGGATATTTTTAATGTTATATTTATACATTTTAAACTAAGATTAAGTCAATTTCAATTTATGTGCAATAGTTTGCTAAGTAGCATATTATAAAATCATGTTCTATAAATAATTTGTATTATATTCTATAAATCAGATCGACAGATCTGTTTCCCTTTCTGGCTCTGTCTAACTGCTTAATCCGTATCCGCTGCTAAGATCATTCTATAAATCAGACTAATAGATTTATGCTAATAAGAGGTTTCTTACATAAATCAGGCCAATATATTTCATATTCCCTTCTCCCTTTGTGGGTCTGTTTATTGTTTATATGATACTAAGATTTTTCTAGTGGAAGGATTTAGACAAGAGAAGGGCTAGAAAAATTAAAAAATACAATTAAAATTTTCATAAAGTTTATCTAATTAAACAAGACATTTAAATAGATTGTCAAAATTTATATAGAATTATAATTTCATTTATATTAAATTATATCTCAGTATTTTAGAAATATTCTTGAAAAGATAATTGTCATAAATAAAGTTAGGTCAATTATCCAACTTATATGGCCAGCCATGTCTCAATCTTTGATACTTTTATTATTAATCTTTTGTAACTTGCTGTAAGAGGTTTGAATCCTGTTAAAACCTATTTTTTTCTTAATTCAAAATTATCAAACTTATATATTTTTTTTTTATAAATTATATAATTTTATTAATATTTAATAGAATCTAACAAACCAATTTATAACAAATAATTTCTCTAAAATATCATTAATAAATTTATAAATTATATTTTATAAAATGTTGATGGCAGATATAGTCAAGAGTTTTATTAATTTATTAAAATAGATTATAAAAATACTCCTAAACCTATGTTTTTTCCACAAGTTTAGATTTTTAAAAAGAGGACTGTATTTTCTCTTTCTTAGGCTTTACAGTTTACAATCTAATATTTTATTTATCAAATGTGAAGTGACTAATTGATATTTGTGATGGAACCTGCTAAAAGCATGAAAAGCATTCTAGAGCGTTACTCCACCTTTACAGGGCTTCAACTCTGCCAAAATGAATACGAGGTAAGAAATGTGTGAAATAAAGAAGAAAAAATCTACAAATTTTTTAAGTAGTATTGGGTTCCCATTTTATGTTTGTGTGCATTACAGAATATGCTAAGTCAATTTACAGCATACAAAACAGAAAATGAGAAGCTTCATGCCAAATTAAGGTAATATTTATCAAGTTCAATTATTAGGGTTCTCTTATTTGTGATCTATTTTAAATGTAAATAATAAATAGTTCACACTAGTTAGTCTTTTGTGCAGGAATCTGCAAGGTGAGGATTTGGAGCTAGTGCCAGTAATCGAACTAGATGAACTGCAACAAACTCTTGAAGTTGCTTCAAGGAAAGTTAGAGAGAGAAAGGTATGTTTTAGTTTAGGAGAAACATTAATTTTGTCACTATATCTATTTATATCAGGAAATGGCTAATTTCTATCATAAAATATAAAAATTAGGGTTTACTAAATTAAGTATTTAAGAAGAGATCGTGAAGTCTAGTAATCCTCAATTCATGTGGTGTTAGAAGGTGTGGCATATCAGTTTTCACATTAAAAATGTTTATTCAACATAGTAGATTTTATAGGAGATGTTATAAGATTTTTTTATTTAAGAATTTGGTAATATTTCAATAATGAAAATATTAAATAGTATTAAATTTTTAAAACAGATTTTTTTATTTTCATATTGGAGAAGATTTGAACTCAGCACCATTTACATGTTTACATGTGAACTTAACATTACACAAAATGTCCTTGGAAAATTTTTAAATAGATATGATTATACATTTATCATAATTTAATAATTTGATATGTTCATAAAATAATTAATATTTTCTATATTCAGAAAAAATATAGTTAGAAATTTTATATTTCTTAAATTTACTAAATATTTTAAATTTTAAATGGAAAGTGTAGAATATTTTTATATATTAGTATTTTTTTTGTATTAAATATAAGGAGTTCAACAAAACAAAAGTAGACCACCGTGTATCAAAACAAAGTTACAAGAGGCCAAGCCTCGCCACCAAAACTAGAACAAAGCGATCAAAAAATGCAGTATATCAAAAAGAAAGTGTAGAATATTTTTATATATTAGTATTTTAAGTCAAACTCCTTGATTTATTATTTAAATGACACAGAAATTTAGAAATGTAAAAATCTTTAAAAAATATATTTGATAGAATTCACTATATTAAATATTTTTGTAAAAATCTTTAAAAAAATAGATTTGATAGAATTCACAATATTAAATATTTTTGAGAGTGTGACATTTTGAGGGTTTGCAAAACAGGTTGATCGGTTGGAATACCAATTTAATCATACGAAAAAGAAGGTAGATATCATACTCTTAGTTGCAATGCTTTAGTCTAATTTTTTAAAATTTTACTTTAATATACAAAAGCAATAAATTATTATGAATGTTGTATGTTTAGGTTTTTGGGCTGGAACAACACTTGTCTTTTCTCAATCAAAAGGTGTGTATCAAATAATATGATAAAATTATTTTAAAATGTCCGATATAAGTTATTTCAAAGTTTCAATGTATTTATGTAAGTTGTTTTGTAATAATGGAGCACAATGTCCGATTGCTAGTCAAGTCATATAAATATTATTATGACCTAACAAGTGTTTTTGTGATTTGTGAAGGTTGTTGAAAACCATTATGGCTGTGGACAAGTATTCTGTGGAGCAGAAGAAGTGAATAATCCTATTGCCAATGCTTTCACTTTACCAAAATTTTATGTGCAACCAATTCAGCCCAACTTGAATAGCAGTGAATATGATAAAAACTAATGGTTGAATTTACAGGCCATAGTATACTTTGGAATAAATAAGATCATGATTATATATGGCACACCATTCAAAATATTTGTTATTGAAATTTTATATGTAAGAAATACTATATTCCATATTTGAATTTATTGTTATGTTTTATTGTACTAGTAATATATTGGATGATAATAATAAGAGTAATGAATAATTAATCTGATCTGTATATTTTAGTATGTTTATCTTATATCAAATATTTTTTTGAAAAAAGTGCAATGAATTTGTTTATATTTAAAATATATATATATATATAGTCTTTATTTTTAGAATATTTTTATTTATTTATTTTGTTTTTTAGAAAATTTAGATTTATATTTTAGTCATATTAGTACACATTTTATTTCAAATTTATATGTGTAAAACGATTGTATCTTCAGTTCAAATGATATATTACCTTTTTTTGAGACATCTATGTGCATGTAATATATTTATTGATGCTATTTTTAGATATTCTACTATTATAGCTAATCATTAAAGTTAAAAAGTGATGTAATAAAGAAGTTGAAGAAACAAATAAGATTGTACACCATCTTTAATTACTTTCTTGGTAAGACATGGTATATTAATTGAAAACTTCTAAATCTTCAAATTATTTTTAAGTTGATTAAGTGAATGTTATGTACATAATTGTCATACAATGTTTTTCCAAGGTAATTAGAAATTTTGGTAGTAAGGAGAATTTATGGTTGAATATTTTGGTAATCAAGATATTGAGGAGTTTTGGTAGTCAACATAGTGAAGGTGATTTGGAATAAAGACAATAAAAAATTTCGATAGTCAAGGAAATGAAGATTACTTGGTATTAAAGATAATAATAGTTTTTGGTAGTTGAGATGGAAAATATGATTTGAAGACTAGAACAATTATCTTTTGTTAGCCATGAAAAGTTAAGAAATAAAGAGATACTACTTTTAGTAAGCCCTAATAAATGAAGGTCAATTTTGGTAACTAAGACTTCAAGTTTTTGTAGGAAGGAATAATATTTCTAGTGAGTTATTAAGAGTACGATAAGTCAACATTGGTTGTTTAGACTATTGTGTTTGTCCTATTCTAACTTTTGGCATCTAGACCTTTATATAAAAAAATTATGTGAAACATATTTTAGTTTTTGCTTATTAATTAACATTTCATTCATATTTAGTTAGGTAATTATCAATTAAATTTCAATTATAAATGTTTCTAAAATATCAAAAGAAATTTGAAAACATAACGTGCTTGATGAATTATCAATAGATTATTATTATAACTATTGTATTTATCTTATTTTAATATGTTAAATAATTAATAATTAAATTTAAGTAAAAATATTAAAGTTTTTATAAATTTTGATAAATATATAACCAATCAATATTCACATTGTTATTTTTATATATTTTATATATTTATTTTATTAATAAATATATTTATTTTAATTATTTCTATACATTTAAGCTTGTTGTCTACCATCATTGAATATAACATTATTATTAATACTTTTATGAATAAAGACTGATTAAAAATAGTGAGAAGCATTTTATTTAATATAGGAAAATAAGTTTTGAAAGAACTTAAAATTTGAGAGCTAAAATAGTATGGAAAATAAATTATCATTCTTCATAATCATATCTTCATTAATACTCCACACCTTCATTAATGCTCCACACCATTCAAAATATTTTTTATAAAAAAATTCTATTTATTATATTCTATATTTGAATTTATGGTTATGTAGTAATGTTTCATTAGTAATATATTGGATGATAATAATAGTTAATTTTTTTATTAAAAAGTCCATGAATTTATTTTTTTAAAGAATATGGTCTTTATTTTTTAAATATTTATATTTATTATTTTTTTCTTAGAGAATTTAGATTTATATTTCAGTCATATTAATACATATTTTATTTTAGATTTATATGTGTAAAATGATTGTATTTTCAGTTCAAATGTAATATTCACCTTTTTTTTCTCTCATACATTTATGTGCATGTAATATATTTATTGATGGTATTTTTAGAGATTGTACTATTATAGTTAATCATTAAAGTTAACAAGTGTATGGACACTTCTGCCTCGACTGAGCACTTGAGCTGGCCAAGGTCTAGCATCATTCCCCCCTTGAATCCCCGCTGATGATGGAAGATATTCCTTGCAGTAATACCCTACCCCTACCCTCTCCCCACACCCAGCAAACCAAATCCCCTCTCGCTAAGCACACTACTGTGGCGATGGAGGAGAATGACAAGTTCAAAGGCTCCCTCAAATAGAAGTTCAACGAGCTAGATAATGAAATCTTCGGCCTCAAACAGGACATCAGAGAAATCAAAACCTGCATCGCGGATTCGAACAAATTTTCCCTCAAAGTCATGCTTGCTTCAGTTGTGACCTTGTGCAACGTGCAGGAGAAGATGGCTGGTGGGAAATTGGAAGCTAATGAGGATAACAGAGACCTCTTCCGGAAGAGTGGGCCGTGAACCTGATGTCTAAAATTTAGGTGGGAGATCCTAATTGTTGTTGGTGCCATGAGGTTTTTGTTTTGGTTCGGGCCTACTCGCCCCAAGTCTCTTATTTTGCTTTCCTATTTTATGGTTAAGTTTTTAAGACTCTGGTTTAGCCTTGTGTGGCAAGTTACTGATAATATGTTATTTACTTTCTATTTAAGCTACTTTCTGTTTAAGCTACTCTGGCTGTTGTGTGACTAGTGCGATTAATATGTTGTTGATGTGCTTCTAGTCTTTCTGTACCATGGGCGAGCACCCTCTTGCTACTTTTTCTATCAAAAACAAGTGATGTAATAAAGAGGTTGAAGAAACAAATAAGTTTAAATAAATTATACCATATTTAAATACCTTCTTGCTAAGAGGTGGTATATTACTTGAAAACTTGTAAATCTTCAAATTATTTTTAAGTTGATTAAGTAAATGTTACGTACATAATTGTCATGCAACATTTTTACACGGAAGGTAATTAGAAATTTTGGTAGTAACCCGAATTATTGTTCAATGTTTTGGTAACCAAGATATTAAGAAGTTTTGGTAGTCAACATAGTGAAGGTGATTTGGTATCAAAGACGATAAACATTTTTGATAGTTAAGTAGATGTAGATTACTTGATATTAAAGATAATATATGATTTGAGGATGAGAACAATTATCTTTTGCTAGCCATGAAAAGAAAAGAAAATTCTACTTTTAGTAAGCCATAATAAATGAATACCAATTTTGGTAACCAAGACGTTAATGTTTTGGTAGGAAGGAATAATATTTTTAGTGAATTATTAAGATTGCAATAAGTCAACATATGGTTGTTTGGACTATTGTGTTTGTCCTATTCTAACTTTTGGTATCTAGATATTTATATTAAAAAAGCTACGTGAAACATATTTTTAGGATTTAATCATTAATAAATTTTTCATTGGTATTTACTTAGGTAATTATCAATTAAATTTCAATTAAAAATATTTCTAAAATATCAAAAGAAATTAAAAAACTTTGATAGAGATGATAGGAGAAAATGTAACATTCTTGATGAATTATTAAGAATGTCATTCAATAGATGATTATTACAACTAGTGTACATTTGTCTTAAATTCTAATTAATATATGATTAATATGTTAAATAATTAATAATTAAATTTAAGTAAAAATATTAATTTTTAAATAATTTTTAATTAGAACTAGTGTACATTTGTCTTAAATTCTAATTAATATATGATTAATATGTTAAATAATTAATAATTAAATTTAAATAAAAATATTAATTTTTTAATAAATTTATATATATATATATATATAAAGCTCTGTCTTCCCTGTCAGTCTAAATGTTTCTTCTCTGTCAAAATAGTTAACAAATCTTGTAGTTCCCTCATCCCAAAGTGAACAAATAAACAAATCATATTGCAAAAATTATCACAAATCTGACATCTGTTAAATGCTTCATTTGAAATAGAATTTCGTCTGATAACTACCAAAATACTGTACAGATTTCAATAGATAACTGTATGCAAATTTATTAAATGGTGCCGAATTCACCCACGATGCGTTTATTAGATTTATTCAATAGAATGGAGTTACAGATCATTTGGGTTGAACTAGATGGCTGATTTACCCACAATGCGTTTATGAATGGAGCTGCAGCTCATTTACTCGAACCCTAAAAAAAATCAAAAATTGTAAAAAAAACCACCAGAATACCCTTTGGGATCGTAAACTATAAAAACAGCCAGAATATTCCAATTTGAAAATAGAAAGCCCCAGAATCGCAATTTACTGGAGTGAAAACAGAACTCATAAATTCTAGTTAATTCATCATTGCATTGTAAACAATGGTGAAGAAGGACGATGAGCTCGATGGGAATTTCTTGATTAAATCTTCGAATGCATTGTGGTGATCGCTTCTAGAGTGGCTCCTTAGAACAAATTTCTCGATTCAATCTCTGAATGTTTGGGACGGCTCCTAAAGTTAAAATAGGAGGGGGCGATTCCCCTCTATAAATAAGATTGGATTATCATTTCTTCACAACAGTTTTCTCTCAACGTAAAAGAGAGAATACAGTTTTCTCTGAACATAAAAGAGAGAATGGCAAAGGCAATGAAATTGTTTTGCATGGTTCTAATAATAATAACAATGGCACTGGTATTATTAGTGGGCATGGCAGATATGGCAATAGCTCAGCTTCCTCCGTATCCCTGTGATGCTCCCTGCAACTTCGATGCACATTGTAACCGTGATGAACATTGCTGCGAGGTGGGATATTGTGGTGTAAATGTGGGATATTGTTGTTAATCTCTTTAGTGGGATTATGCTTTGGACATATGGGAAGATTATTAACCTAGTTTAATTATGTTTTATTTCATTGGATTGTGAAAAATATGATGCATGTGGTTGCAATGATGCTATAGAAGTGGTGTAATATAATACAAATATGCGTTGTTAAATTATAGAATCTTTGTGTACTATTATAATTCACTTATATTAAATTGACCATTACTGTATAAATTATTCAAGTTAGGAGGAAATCAAATTTTGATAGTTATCAATGTAAGATATCTTATATCTATATCTTTTATTGGGAGTGTGTATGGTTATCTAAGTAAACTTTAGGCTCTACTCAATTATAGAATCATCGTAGCTAGAAGGAAATGGTCACTTTATTATATGTAGTATATTATTTTCTTAGAATGAGGATAGATAAAAGGGAGATGATTATGTTTTATTGTGTCATATCTTGTTTTCTTAAATTGATTATATATAAGAGGAAGATGGTCACTTTATCGCATGTAGTATATTATTTTCATAGAATGAGCATACATCAAAGAGAGATCACTATCTTTAACTATGTGGTATCTTATTTTCTTAGAATATTTAAATATATAAAAGGGGGATGGTTATCTTTCATTTGTTGTATCTTGTTTTCTTATATTGATCATAGATAAAAGGGGGTGGTTAGAGACGGTCACTTTAGTTTCTACAAACTCAACCAAAGTTATGCTAATAAACTTGATTAGACCTTTATCCAAGTAGATGATGAAATTTAGATTCTCATAAAACTAAAGAAGTGACAATGACATGTGAACTAGACAAATTAACTAGTAATGAGTAAATTAATTGTAGCTCTTAAAGTAATGTATTCTTGTCCATAATTGATTTATAGGGTTATCTCCAAGTAGTTTTTGCCACATCATCCTAACTTAGTATTTATTACAATATGTGCTATGGCTCTATCTATTATCTTTACTAGTATATTAGTGTCCTTGTTTGAGGGTTGTTCTCTTAAAGAAATAGCACAAAATATGTATGTAAAAATTATTTTCTAATTATTCCTATCTTGATTGGTGTTACTAGATATTTATTAAGAATGAAAGATAAAATATAAATTTATTTTTTTAGTTTCTCTAGTGGAAACTACTCTAACTATTAATGTATCTATGAATTGATGAAAGAATTTATTATGTTTTATCCACCTTTTATGATGCTTTGTTGGTGTAATTAATTATTCCTAATTACACTTAACTTAATCTTACTTAGGATAATGCATTGCATAGTAGTTAGTGATTGAGACACCTAGGAGTGTGCACCTCATTCAAGCACATGGTGTAGGAGAATTTTCACTTTAGGTGTGATAGTTGTCATCACATACCTCTTTGTGTGTGAGATCCACCTTTCGTGCTCTTATCACATTATCATCCTAATCCATTGCACATACTTTATTGCATAATGGAGGATGATCCACATTTAGTGGACATGTGATTACACCTAGCATAGGTAATAGCTTATCAACTCCTTATCATTGTCTCTTATCTCCTTTCTTATATAAGGAGGCCTATTATGCACATTTTAATCATGTCCATGATCAATAATATCATTCTTGCATCTTAATGCAATTGTCTTGCCAATCTCTTGTGGAAGTTATCTTGGTCTTGCATTTGATTCTGGGGGTGTTGTAGAGTCACCTAAAACTCTAACATGGTATCAGAGCTCTCAAGGTGTGAAGACCTCTTCTCAACAAGAGCAATCTTGGCTTGATTCAATTGTGGGTGTAGAATAAAGGTATTTGGACATCACCATTGCATAGTCTATTTGGAGAAAATTTAGGGTTTTGTATTTTGTGGATTTCTATTGCAGGTCAATATTGGTGTTTGTTGGTGAAAATCAGAGGTTGGCATCATATTAAGGAGATCCAAAAACCCCTAAATCAAATTTTATTTCATCCAAATCAGACACTTGAGGCCAAATCTAGAGCTATTTAAATTTTGGAAGTGCGGCGGCGGTGATTCAGAAAAAATAATTTCAAAGGCAATTTTCAAACAGCGATATCTCAGTCATTTGGACTCCTTTTTTCGAGCAATTTTTTTTGTTTTGGGGTAGAATTTCATGATCTACACAATGGTTCAGGTGGTTTCTAAACTCTATTCCTGAATTTTTCTGAAAATCACAAATCTCAATTTTTGCAACTTCCAAGGCCTCATTTGAGCTCATATGAACTCCTTTTTAGGTGCAATTTTTTTTAAAGTGCATAATTTTTTCTGTATTTTTCAGATCTGGAATCAAATTTTAGTGAATGTGACTAGAAACTGTACTTTCAAAAATTGGCTTAGTTTTTTCATTTGTAATCCATAAGCCTTAGCTTGGTTTTTCGCATAATGATCTAAGTCTATTATAGCCTGATTTTGGAGTGTAATAATTTGTTGATCTCAATTTGTAATGAGAGAAGTATATCATTAATGTAATCATGGGTTATGAAACACATCCTGCAGTAGTACTTTTGACTAAGGATAATTATGAGTCATGGGAAAAAGGAATCATCACACATTGTAGATGGCTTAATCTCTTGCCTCATCTTTATGGACTCATTCCTGAGCCAAAGTCACAGGGGAAAGCAATATGTTTGGGGAGAAAAGAATGCTCATATTATAAATTTGATTATTGGTTGTATCAGTTTGTGTCTCTTCTATGACATCTACCCCAGATTTAGAGGTGTTCAATGTCCACACATAATTTGGACAATCATTTGAGAGATTTTTGGTGATCCACATGTTCCTCCATTCCCAGATGATCTTTCTTTAGATTGTCTTATTCCTCTTGATGATGTAGATAACATTCCCTATGATGATTATACCTTAGATGAGATTGAAGAATTTGCAGCAATTGAGAGCTAGGATGATCCAGTGGCTCCTCCTGTAGCTCCTACTTCTCTAGTTGAGATCACACAATCATCTCTTGTTGGTGATTCCAGTGATTCATTGCAAGAGATATCTATTTATCTTCCTGATTTAGATTCTTACTTGCCAAATATTGGTTCATTATTTGTGGAGTCTCATATTTTAGATTTGGGAGACATACTTGAGGGGGTTTCTCTTCTCTTTGATGACAGTTTCATCACAATTGGAGATACTTCTTCACATTCTTTGGAGATTGACATTCTTGATTCTTCTTCTTCACTTGGTTTGTCACATGATGTGATAGATTCTTTGAGATTGGAGAGGCCTATTCAGTCTTCAAAGATGCATATTTAGAGACCTTCTTCCTTCTTTCATTTGGATATGGATTGGTTCATGGCATCATCATCATACTTCATTTGGATTCCACTTCCTAGTTCCTATCCAAAATGGGAACCACACCTACATTTGTACTTGGTATATCTTCTTCCCAAGGGGAGAAATGTTGTTTGTAGTCATTGGAATATACTTTGTCTTCAAACACTCACCATTTTTGTAGGAGATTCTTCATTATGGGGAGGATATCATGTCTCCAACTATCCTTCTTATGGGGGGATAATTATTTGTATATACATGATGTATGTAGTTCTTGGGGGGTCTTGAGCACTCCATCCATCCATGCATCTTGTTTTCTTCTCTTTTTGGGGGGGAGGGTTTTTCCCATGAGGTTTTCCCTCTTTCTCCACTTTATGAGAGTTATGCATTTCATGTATTGCATTTTGTACATGAGTACCTAACATGCCCTAGTAGCCGGGACCCATCTTGCATTGTGAGTTTAAGTGCATTCCCCTAAGTTGCACTTAAGGGGGGGTGTTGGTGTAATTAATTATTCCTAATTACACTTAACTTAATCTTACTTAGGATAATGCATTGCATAGTAGTTAGTGATTGAGACACCTAGGAGTGTGCACCTCATTCAAGCACATGGTGTAGGAGAATTTTTACTTTAGGTGTGATAGTTGTCATCACATACCTCTTTGTGTGTGAGATCCACCTTTCGTGCTCTTATCACATTATCATCCTAATCCATTGCACATACTTTATTGCATAATGGAGGATGATCCACATTTGGTGGACATGTGATTACACCTAGCATAGGTAATAGCTTATCAACTCCTTATCATTGTCTCTTATCTCCTTTCCTATACAAGGAGGCCTATTATGTACATTTTAATCATGTCCATGATCAATAATATCATTATTGCATCTTAATGCAATTGTCTTGCCAATCTCTTGTGGAAGTTATCTTGGTCTTGCATTCGATCCTGAGGATGTTGTAGAGTCACCTAAAACTCTAACATGTTTGATCTAGTGGAGTAAGGTACTTACTCTCAACTTAGAAAGTTTCAAGTTATGAGAGTGGAAATGTGTTTTAGTCCTCCTTTTCATTCAATATGCACTCAACAAGGGAGATGGAGTAGGTTTTTCTTATTTTTTTCTTTTAATTTGTCTCAAGATTTAAAAATGAAAGAGGTGTGAGGAACCAAAAAAAAAAAGATAGATATTGAAAAGGCAAGCTGACAATGTCTAAGAGAATTTCAAACAAGGAGAATACTCAATCACAGGTACAAATAATTTTATTTGTATTTGGTTATTATATAGGATATGAATAATTTTATATATTCAACATTCAAAGATCTTTCATTCCCTTGTATAATTTTACAAATGCACTGAAAACTTGGTTTGTTATAATATTTTGCATACATCTTTGTATAGGCATACGAAAAAGATGAAGGTGAGATATTTGAATACATTCCTTTGCATTCTAGTGATTGCGGCCATATGTCAATATAGATTAAAATAGGTATATATATTGATATCACATGCTTATATTTATATTGATATAGCACACTTATATAGTGCACACATTTACATATGTGTAGTTACTTTGAAACATGTTGAACTAGTGTAACTTCAAAAGTATCTAATATAAATATTTGTTGAAAGTGGTTTTGTTGTGGTCCCACAACCACACTCCCCTAATGGCCCTTATGGCCTCAAGGCCCCCCCCTTCTACTTTCTTTTTGTTTCACTTTTTTTGTCTTTGGTTTTTTGACCCTTGTTGTTTTTCTCAGTTTTTGGTCTTTTTGGCCTTGTCGCCCTTTCGCACTTTCAGATGTCCGAAAGTGCGAAAGGCCCAATAGAGAAAGTAGTGCCTCTTCAGGTCTTTCATCTCTCAAAATTTTTTGGACCTTTCAGAGGTCTGCAACCCCGGAAGTCTGACTCTCATGGGAGTTGGTCTTTCGACTTTCTCATCCTTTCAGAGGTCCGCACCCCCGAAATGACCGAAAGGCCGGCTTCCCGAGGTGCTTACATCAGCCACCCAAGAAGCCTATAAAAGGTGTGGAGGGCTTTTAAACCTTAACTTTTATGCCCTCTCTTGTTGTTTCAGAGCCTTTGTCGCGCACTTTCACTCCTTGCTCGTGTTGTCACTTTGCTAGTCGTCCTTGACTCTTTGATGTTTGTTCTAGGTTTTTCATCCTTTCTTTTCCTTTTTTCCTTCATTTTCTTTCATTGTTTCTTCACTTTCAGTCTTTAGTTTAGGTCTTTGGGTTTGTCAACTTGTCAGCCCTATCCTTTAGTGTCCAGGGTTTGTGTTTTTTCTTTGAGTCAGCCTTTTCAGCCATAGGGATTGTCAAGGTAGTCACCTTGCATCCCTTGGTGAGTTTGTGGTCAAACTCATCGTCAGACTCACTTTTCAAGTCTGACTGTAAACCCTAGTTTCAAACCTTCGGGGTCTAAAACTTTTGGAGCGCTCGCAAATCGATAAAATCTCCAAGTGCTAGAACCTTTTCGATGTTTTGATGTTGTCGCACACCGAAACATTCCACACCTCTGAAACATCAAAGTTAACCTTGCCTTATGCTCCTTGCTTTTGGCACTTTCAACCATATTGGCCTTTTCGCACGCCAAAGATCTTTCACTCCCCAAATCGCCAATTTTTTCAAGATAGGAACCCCTCCTTGGCCTTTCAGCCTTTTTAGATGTGTCAGCCTTTTCGGCTTCCAGGGTTTCCTCACCTCCGATTCGCCAAAAGCTCTTTGAACATAGCAAGGCCTCTTTCGGTGGTTTCAGCCATTTCAGCCTTTTAGAGATGCGACACCCCTAATGGTCTGAAAGGTCAAAAAATCCTTTTCTAACCCATTTGAGCTTGAAAATTAGTAATATACTTTGTTTTTGGTTCTTTTCCTCTCATCATGTTACTCATTCATGTCTTGTCCTCTCCACAGATATGGCCGAGAAGGTATTGGCATCACCAATGATGAAGTATCAGTTCAAAGGCTATCATCCACCTTCCAAGGTGACCGACTTGCACGAGGGGATAACTGATACAGATATTGGGAACGTAAGTTGGAATAAGTACTTTAATTAGTGTGCTCAAGCAGTGGGATGCTCAGAGGACTGCACTTCATTAGTCCACTACTCTCTGGTAAATGCAGTTGCGCACCCAGTCTTGATCCAATTAGCAAAGTTGATCAACACATTGGCTAGTAACTATTTGCTAGATGAGTGCATGGTTAAGAATAGCATTGGAGAAGTGGTCCTAGACCTGAGGTTCAACAACATTGAAGATGTTTTCCATCTGCCCAAAGGGGTAGATAAGTTCTTTAATTTCAATGTCAACAAGGGGATGGAGTTTTACAAAAAGGACACATAGAAGGTTCACAATATCGTTAACAATGAGTACCTGATGCAGCCATTGCCCAAGAATAGATTGGATGGAATTGATATGAGGAGAGGATATATGAAAGAGGATATCCAGGAAGCCATAACAATGATCAGCAAGGTGTACGAGTTGCCCAAGTCCCACCAACTGGAATCTTGGATGATCTTCCTAATCCAAAAAATAAAAGAAAGGCAGGCAAGGTTTGATTGGGCGGCTATCCTAAGTGACCAACTGGATGAATAGTAGATTTGGGTGAAGACAAACCCCCATTTCTACATGACATCCTATGTCGTGTACTTACTAGCCGCTAGGGCATTATATCCAGGATTGACCAAAGTTGGAAACATTGGAGAACAAAACACATGGCCATTCACTTTGTACCCTTAATTGGTGAGGAAAGACTTCTTCACACACAATAGCCCAGAGTTCAGAATAGTTAATGATGCCTTCATTTTTGCAATCATATCCTCCATTGAGGGTGACTATGCTAAAAGGTTATCAACAGAAGCAGCGGCTAAAGTAAGGCCATTGGGGATTTTTATATATAATTCTAGACATTCACGTACATTCAGGTGGCAGGAAGCACCTTAGCACCCAAGAAGCTCCCAATGTACCCTTCTGACAGGGTAGTTCTACTGGAGATAGCAAGGCAGTTATCTGATGCCCATGAGCTCATCAAGCATAAGAAGAAGCATTGCTAGGATTTTCCTATTCCTATCAGCCCCCACTATGTCCCAAACATGAAAGTCTGCAAGTCTTTGACTAGAGAATGGGATGAATTCCCATTGTCAACCTACAATCTGGTGAGGCGTCACTTTGACCCCATTGGTACCTATAGCCACATAATGGGAAGACACTACATTCATGAGTTGCATATTGAAGACCATTGGGCTAATTGTGTGGATGATTATGAGGTGAGAGTCTGTGACTATTGCCGAATGAGTCTAGAGCTAGCACAGGGTGCACTTTTGTTGAAGATTTCGTAGAAGGTGGTAGATGCTGACTAGGATAAAATTTTGGATTCCATATACAATACAAACAAGGCTTTTTTAAGGGCCATTTTAAATGTAGAAGTGGATCGAGATGAGAATGACAACATGGATTTCAGAGCTTGGCATGTGATCAAGCTAACTAAATCCTAGATTTCTCATCCTTTTTCGATGCAACCTCTCCCCATGAAGCAACTTCTAGAGAAATCCTCTCGTGAAAAGAAGAAGGGAGAAAAGATATTGAAACCACAGTTCAAAGAGGTTGTTCCTTTGAACCCAAAAACTGTGTACTGGCATGAGCGCCCCACCACATATGGTCCTACCACACATTCCAAGAAAGTTAAAACCAGGATGACTGGAAGTATTGCACCGCTAGAGGCACCTTCACCTAGCGACCAAGATTCTCCAAGCTCGGCGAAGAGAACAAAAGTCAAGATCATAGGGCCCAAGCCGTCTGGAGTGATCAAGGGTCATGTGTATAAGAGGAAGAGAGGCTCAATGCCCACACATATGGATACCTTGGTGGAGGATGATGAAGATGAGTTGGATGAAGTTCCCCTCAGTAGGAGGACCCAGTCTGTGGGATTATTGAAGAAAAGAAGGATAACGGATGATGATCCTAAGGATGATGAAGGGGCTACATAAGGAGAGCCAATAAATTTGGATGCCCTTGGTGATGATGAGTTCAAAATCATAGATTTTGTGGGGTTGCATGGTTTCAAGGAGTTTGAGCAACAAGCTCCTATGTAGTTTACTAGTCTTTTTAGTGGCATGGGAGAAGGTCTACAACAGGGACCTCAAGGACAAGAAGATATTGAGATGACCGAGACCCAAGGGGAAACTACAAAGCCAAAAAAGGACTCTTCTATTGGGCTCACATCAAGAGGGGATGTAGCTAAATAGACCTCCTATTCGATTCATCTGTTCCACCTCTACCTCCACCATGACCTTCAAATACTCCCACAATTCCACTTCAGGAGCTTCCCACTACCCCACTTTCCACTCCCATACAAAACACTCCATTGCCTCAGCAACCTTCTTCGTCCCATGTTCCCCTCTTGACTCCACCTCCACCACCCCACTCAACCACTCCCCTTATATCTCCTACACCTCCCCCACTCAATATTCCTCCCCAAGTTCATATTGAATCAGTGCCCCAGAGCTCACAGGAGCCGAAGAAAGAAGCAGAAGTCACTAGCAGAGAGAAAATGGAAGAAATTCATATAGGATCCAAGGTGCTTGATGACAAGGGAGAGTCACAGGCAGAAGAGGAACCACATACTGAAGAAGATAAGCCACAAACAGATACTAAGGAATAAATAGTTGATAAGCAGCAAAATACTGATAGGGAGAACATGAACAGGACAATGGGAATGAGCAAGAAATGGGAGAAGAAGAAGAAATTCAAGAGGAAATAAGGACAGAACACTTGGAAACCTCTTCTACATTGGTTGCTCCCTATGAGCCATTGAATGCATTCTCAAAGACCACATGGTTTACCAAAGAAGTGTAGCCAATGGTCAGAGTATACATTAATGATGAAGTTGACATGACCATGCTAGGGCATGCGCTCCACCAAACGACACCAGTTCCAAAATAAAATGGGGCATGATAAAAAAAAAAAATAGAAAAAAAAAAGACAGAAAAAAAAAGAGAAAAAAAAAGGGAACAAAAAAAAAAAGAGAGAAAAAAAAAAAAGAGAAAAAAAAAAGAGGAAAAAAAAGAAAAAAAAAGAAAAAAAAGAAAAAGTTATTTCATTTACCAAGGTGCATAGGTGGAAAAGATAAATAAAAAATAAAAACAAATCATTTCATTTATCGAGGTGTGTAGGTGGCATTTTAGAAATTTATAGAAAGTTCTTGCATTTAATATTTGTAGCTAGGTAGTTACAACTTTCTATTTTCTTATTGGCCCACAAAGGCAATGTAATTTTGTAATTAGCCCACATGGTGGTGCTTAATATTAATTGGGTGGGTATTTAATATTTGTATCAAGGTAGTTGCATTTATCTTTTATCCCACATTGGTTGTGTTGTAATATCTTGGGTGGTAAATGCCTATATAAAGAAAGCATAGGAGCATTCATAAGCAAGCTCTTCAAGTGAAAGCTCTCAAAGTTGTAGAAGCTCTCAAGTTATAGAATCTTATATTGGAGAAGAAGCTCTCAGTTGTAAGCTCTTGGATTGTAAGCTTTAAGGATGTAAGATCTCTCAAGTTGTAGTTATTTTCAAGTATTAATATATGTTTTGTAAAGCATTTTGTCTTCTCTTTATCTCCATGTTGTTATGTTTTTAGTTATGAGTTGGTAAGGGTGGTGTGGCCCTTCATTAGTGGTATCAGAGCAGGAGTTCTTGAGTGTGTAGACAGATCGCCGACTGTGAGGCAGTTTACACCAGGACCTTAGGTTGGGTGAAGTTTTCCTTAAGAGGACGTGAGTATGGAGAAGAGAAAGAAGAAGATGACTTTTGTGATTGGATGGATTCTTAGAATTCCTAGACTTGAGAAAATTAGAGAGAGATATCAAGAAGAGACAAGAGTTGTGATACTGGATTTGAAAAAGCAAGTGGCTGAATTAGAAGCGGAGCTGAAAAAGAGAAGAGTGATTCAAAGAGATGATAAGTCTTTGGATGTAGAAAAGAAAGAAGATACAATGGTGTATGATGCAAGCAGTACAAAAGAAGAAGTAGAGCATGCAGATGAAAAGATTCATGAACCTGTAATTGAAGAGGATGATTTATTAATGAAAATTGTAGCAGTTCAGGAAGAGTGGAACATCTTGATTGGAGGTCAAAGGAAAGAAGCCGTTACATGCATTGTTGAGGTCACGGAAGAAGAAAATAAAGATGAAGATGTGAAAGAGGTAAATTTTTGTGAATCATGGAATGCTAATTTTGAGATAGATTTGAAAGATAATGATGATGGTTTATATAAGGACATTACAAGTGATGTTTGGTATGCAATAGAAGATTTGTACGAAATTATAGATTTTACTATAGGTGCATTAGATCCTATAAGTTTGAAGGAGAATGAGAGTTACAGATGGACGAAGTTGATTGCAAAGGAGTATTGTCAGCAGCATACACTTGTTCCAACTAGGTGTTGGAAAAGAAGGAAAAAGGAAATATATCGGCAGCAGATACTTGTTCCAGCAAGGTGTTGGAAGAGAAGAAAAAAAAATAATATCAGCAGCAGCTACTTCATTTTGTGAATCCATATCCACAAAATTTTTCCTACCTTGGGTGTCTGATGCAGGAGCATCTTGCATCACAAAATAAAATGGGGCATGATAAAAAAAAAATAGAAAAAAAAAAGACAGAAAAAAAGAGAGAAAAAAAAAGGGAACAAAAAAAAAAAGAGAGAGAAAAAAAAAAAAAGAGAAAAAAAAAAAGAGGAAAAAAAAGAAAAAAAAAGAAAAAAAAGAAAAAGTTATTTCATTTACCAAGGTGCATAGGTGGAAAAGATAAATAAAAAATAAAAACAAATCATTTCATTTATCGAGGTGTGTAGGTGGCATTTTAGAAATTTATAGAAAGTTCTTGCATTTAATATTTGTAGCTAGGTAGTTACAACTTTCTATTTTCTTATTGGCCCACAAAGGCAATGTAATTTTGTAATTGGCCCACATGGTGGTGCTTAATATTAATTGGGTGGGTATTTAATATTTGTATCAAGGTAGTTGCATTTATCTTTTATCCCACATTGGTTGTGTTGTAATATCTTGGGTGGTAAATGCCTATATAAAGAAAGCATAGGAGCATTCATAAGCAAGCTCTTCAAGTGAAAGCTCTCAAAGTTGTAGAAGCTCTCAAGTTATAGAATCTTATATTGGAGAAGAAACTCTCAAGTTGTAAGCTCTTGGATTGTAAGCTTTAAGGATGTAAGATCTCTCAAGTTGTAGTTATTTTCAAGTATTAATATATGTTTTGTAAAGCATTTTGTCTTCTCTTTATCTCCATGTTGTTATGTTTTTAGTTATGAGTTGGTAAGGGTGGTGTGGCCCTTCATCAGTTCCCCAAGCAAGGAGAATGCCTTATGTAACACAAGACCAAATGGGGAGGTGGAAAGCACAGGTAGATATTCCTACAATGGATGTTGGTGTAAATGAGATCACTCTGGATGATTATGTGTTGGAGGAGGTAGATTTGGGTGAACCAACTAGGGAAGGTAGAAAAACCTTAGCTACTTTGGGCTTGAAGCACACTCTAGGCTTCATGAATAAAGATGAAGAAAGGATAAAAGCTCTGGAAGAGAAAAATGAAGCTATGAAGAAATTCATTTTGAAGATAGAAGGTCCAATTGACCCTAATAACCCCAAAGCCTCATTATAGGTAATTTTGGAGAAGAAGGGGGATATAGATACAGATATTCCACATTCTTTTGTACAGGCTTGTGTTGAGTGGAAGCTAGATTTTGAGCAGTTCACTAGCTTATCTCTTAGGAAGATCCTAACGCCCTTCTGAAACATTTTGGTGAGAATAACTTCTTTAGTGGAGATCATGAGTGAAGAAAATGGCATAGAAGAGACCATCCTCAACTAGCAAAAAGTGTTGGATGAGCTAACGATGATAAGAAAGCAACACTTCTAGGTTTTGATGAAGATTTATGAAGGGGCGGAATTGGATAATTTTTAAGAATGGATCCAAGAGATAGAAGTGGCATTGGTTGTATTTGAGAAGATTCTCAAGAGGTTTAACAAGAGAAGGGATGATAGAATGCTTTTTGTAAAGGAGTTGCAGGAGTTCTTTGAAGGCTTGGATCTATATTTGTTTGATGAAGATGATGATAAGACTATGCATTCAGTAAATGACATCATTGATCAGTACCTAGGCATATTTCGAGGGGTGAAATCCAAAGAAGACCTCCAGCAGATGTTCTATCGAAAGGAGGAAATTCAAAAAATGCTATCTCAAGAGGAAGAAATAAAGGCTTTTGCAAAGGAATTGATTGATTTCAGAGATAGGAAAAAGAAGATCCTTCAAGGGATCAAGATGCCAGACTTTGATGAGGTGCTGGAGATAGTGGATAGGTTCAAGAAGGCACATCCAAAAGTGCCTCCCAGCTAGCTAGCCTCCAGTTCAAAATCTACCAAATTTTATGTACAGGAAATTCAGTTTTGACACTTAGCTAATTTTGCAGTGCCTGATTTTCAGCATTTCGGCCATAAGGAGTTTTCAGCCACCTACAAGTCTTACAAGTCTGAGATTTTGGAAATAAAGTACTTGGTACTTAGTCAATTTTGGGTCTTGATTTTTTCGGACCAACTATCGATATTTGGACATTTTTTGGCACGTCCAAAAGTTAACTCCAGTTATCTCAGAGATCACTTTCCAGTCATCTAGGCTTCCTTTTTGGGATCATTTGTGCATGATTTTGGGATCTCTTCCAGTCGGGTCCACGTGGAGAAGCTAGAACCAAGGGTCAAGGGTGCAAACATGAAGATTATCCAATGCATGTGCAAGTTCTAGCTCTATTCTTGAGTCATCTAATGCATAATTTGTTCAAATCTTTGTAATGCATGAGGATTAATTTTGTACTAGGATAGTTTAGCTAAGCTTTAGAAGTAGTTTCTTTAATGCAAGCTTTAGTTTAGATTTACTCTCAATTTTTAGTTGCAGCAAAACCCTAGCTATGAAAATAAGAGCAGAGCTCTATAAATTGTAATAAAATGATGTCATGAGGGTCAACTTGATGATTAATACAACAAATACAATTGGTGCTTCATTCATGGTGTGATTTATCTGCTATCTATGCAAAATATGTGAATGTGTGATTTTCTAATTCTTTATTTCAGAGAGCCAATTGGTTGTTTAATGATTTTATGTCTGTGATCTTTTAATTTGGTGTTTGTTGGTATTACATTGCTATGTTGTGATGAATTTCTTGAGAAGATTATTCTTTGGTGCTTGAAGATTAACTTGTCTCACGTGTGTGCACATCTAGGGTGGCTTCGTGATTCGATGAGTTTTGACTTATTATACATCTTCATTTGTTCAATTTTGTTGATGATTGCATCCATTCAGCTGAAGATTGTGATATGATCTGATCTTTGTTTTGTGGGTTTCTTCATCTTCTTGGTTATTTAATTCGCATGGTGGTGTGATGCTAGCATATGTCCATTAGATTTATTTTCAGCAATTTCTTTCAAATCTCTTGTTACCCTACATTTTCTAACCCTCTTTGCAAGTTACTTTTAGTAGATTAATTAAATTAGCACGGCTTTTATTCTTAAATCTAAAAATCGTATCAAAAAAGAAGCGAACTTTTGGTTTCCTAAAAAAAATTTTGCAATTTCCCTTGAGAGAAGAACCAGCAAAGGTTTCCTTGTTAACAAATTCACATTTGTCTTCTGTTGAGCTATCCAAGTGGTTGAGACCCAACCAGAGGGAACCTTGAGATTGATTCCATCAATCTTCCAAGAGGGGAAGTTGCTCACGCAAATTCCTAGTCGTTGTCTTCGTATAAAAATGATGCTCAACAAAAGTGGCACTAGAGGGAAGGCCCCCAAAAGGGACACCCCAGAATATCAGATCATTCTCTCTCGAGACATTTCAACAAGTCCTTGGATCTTCACCCAACAAAGGGGAGTTCCTTAAACTTATAGAGTTTTGTAGACCTCACAGTAGCAAAACAAAGTGTGGAGAGGATACTTCAGACCATCTAAATCTTCCTCCAATTCCAACCATTGCTGCCCCGCCTGTTGCTCCACCACCGGCTAGAATGGCATTTTTTGCAAATGCTCAAAGTTCACCATTGAACTTACAAGGACAGCTCCACTAGCTATCTAAAAATCTTGAGAAATTCTACCCATGTTTCATCTATGGAGAATATAGGACAGTAGAAGAACATGTTCTCACATTCAAGGAATTATGCAATCAGAAAGAGATTGCTCATCAAGACGTTGTGTTTCACCTTTTCCCCTACACACTGGGGGAGTTTGCATATAATTGGTATCTGAATTTTCCATGAGGATCCATTCTACCTAGGGGGAATTTGAAATGAAGTTCCTAAATCAATTCAAATTGTATGTAGATTCAGCAACTCTTCATCACCAATTCATCTCAGTGAGAAAAGACCTCAACAAATCGATCACTATGTTCAATCACCATTTTCACAAGATGTACCAAAAGCTTGAAGCTCCATACACTGTGCCAATCAGTGCTACTATAAAAGTGTACTTGCACACCTTAGACCCACTAACGTCTATATTCTTGAAAAGGTTGCCTCTAGGAGATATTGACACTTCGGAGAAAGTGTATGATGAAGCTATCCTGTTCACCCAACAAATGGACCCACAAGCGGGTGGGAATTATGGTATCCCACCAACATTGGGGAACACTATTGCAACTAGTCCATTTGTAGAAAACAATCAACTTCCAATGCAACAAACCCCAAGGATCAATCTGGTACCAACTCTATATGTTGTTGCCCCACCGTTGGCCATCACTTACCTGGGATATGATACCCACAGGGCTGCCTTGTGTGAACAAACGGTCGCTATCCAAAATGAACCAGATCAAGCTCTAGTAAATGAGTTAGATGCCATGAAGAAGACATTGTCCTAGTTCACTGGAGAGATCACCTGGATGGAGCTCAACCCAACTCTGAATCAAGGAAACTATCTACGGTCAGATGCTGCCCCGAATACCTCCTCTCAAAACTAGAACCTTAATTATGGCAATTATGGCAACAACAATAATAAAAATGGAGGATGTTATGGGAATGGCCCCTTCTGAAAAATAGTTTTGGAAACAAAGGATGAATAGGACATGGAATACACTTCTGAATAATGGTAGTATCCCCACGGACAATGCCAATTTCTTTAGTTCATCAAAAACTGGCTATGCCCAAGGTCCCAGCATGCATCATCCAAATTATGAATATAGAGGGGATTCTGACAATCAACAAACTCAAGATCCTGAGAGTTCCCAGGCCCATTTTAGTGCCATGGCTTTTGAGCATATGATCCAAGTTTGGACAAAACTCCGGTTGATAACACTCCAAAGGAAGAGTTCATCTTCCCAGTCAACCAAGAAAGCCAACCGAAGTATTACGAAGTCCATTCTTTCCATAACAACAACAGAGATACCTATAATTTGAGAAGCTGAAGAGAGCCTTTGACAGATGGCATTCCTCCAGGGATGCAGCCCACCCCACCTGATCCAAAGGCCAGTAACAATCCTACACCTCTGAAGGGGCCTGGTGCCACTTTTGTTCAGACAACACAATAGCAACCTACCGTATTGAGAAATCCAGTCTGGGCTAATGAGAAATCCAGTGTGGTAAAGGAAATGAAGAAAGTTAGAATGAATATGTCGATGTATGATATGTTGCAGAGTTGTCCCACTCAAAGAGAAGCTCTCCTGAAGTCTTTGGATCATTCCAAATCGGCCTTGTCCAGCAATAATGCCAAGAATGTGTCTAACGTAAATGTCATAGAGGTGATGCTGACTATGTTCAAAGATAGGGTAAAAGTTCCCCCATTCCTACTAAGCCTCAAAATATTTGGAAAGAACCTACATAATTGCCTAATCGACTCGAGTGCTTCATGTAATGTGATGCCATTGTCCATATGTCAGAAGTTAGGAATGAATCCTCAACCAACCAATTGCGTGGTGATCTAGCTTGATAAAATAGAAGTCAAGGTCATCGGGGTCTTGAAGGACACATGTATTTAGCTGACAGCCGACCCTATGATCCAAGACTGCATCGATGTTCATGTAGTTGACATCCCAAAAACTTATGGCATGCTACTTAGCCGAGAATAGACCCGATCTCTGAGAGGGTGGTTCTCTACGGACTTTACCCAACTTTGGTTGCCATGGAAGGGGCTCAATAACCAAATTAAGATAGATGTAGAGCCCAAGCTCAAACAAATGATAATCGAGTACAATGCCCTGAATGAATTTTTATTCTCACAAGCTGACCTGGGAGTGTACCATTTTGACAAGGTGTTCACATTTCAGCTCAAGGAAGAAGAAGACTCAGACAGTAGCCCCATCCAAGGTTTGATAGATGTCCAAATCCCTGAAGATATTCTCATGGAATTCATAAATTGTATGATAAAGAATATGAGACATCTGGGCCAAGATGTTGATCCCAACATACTAATGTTTCCCAAGTATTATCATCTTCATCAGACGAACCACTCAGAGTTTACATGCCAAGATTGCCAAGAGGCGATGGTCCAAGTTATGAACCAGATACCAAATGTATCCAAACCTCCACCAAATATGGTGACATGTTCGAGTGATGAGGATTCACCCCTCAGCAAAGAACCTCAGGGCCCTATGACTGAATGCTTTATACAAGAGGAGTGGAGCTCTTATAATGATGATTGCCTACCTCTGTGCCATGAGGTTTGGCGTGATGTCAAGAATAAACAAAAGATGAAGTGGGTCCCACTTTCAAAAAGAGAAATCTTAGATGAAGGAGAGATGGAAAATCCAAGTAAAGAAGGCCTGTCATCACTTACAGCCCATGTAGAACCCCAAACTGAGATTCCTTTGCCTAAAGTAATCCCGAAACCCCAAGTCAAGACATCTTCCAACAAAAATCATTCAGTATGGAAACTTCAATTCGATGGCTCCAAGTGCAAGCTGGGAGCAGGAGCTAGGATCAAATTAGTTAACCCTCGTGAGGGTTCATACTATGCTACCTACTGATTGCAATTCTACTGCACTAACAATGTTGCCGAGTATGAGGCTCTAACCCATTGTCTCCTCCTAGCCCACAAAAATAAAGTCAAAGCAATAATAGTGGAAGGTGACTCATAGTTGATAGTCCGGTAGACCAAGAGCCAGTAAACCTGCACCGACAAATGATTGGTCTCATACCACAACTGCATCTAGGACCTAATCGAAGATGTTGAAGCCTTTAACATTCAGAGCATCCCAAGGAGAAAGAATAATGTTGCCAACGCTTTAGCAATTTCTGCAAGCTCCCTACAACTGCTAGAGAAATCCAAATTGAAGAAATTCTCTATGGAACTCATGGTTGTACCAGCTATCCCTGACAACATCAAAAACTTCTAGGTATTTCAAGATGATCAACAAATCTTGGAATTCATTATGAATGTAGGGATCTTTGACAAGCAGAGCATTAATGAAGAAGAAGAAGAAATAGAGGAGTCTGATGACTTAGGGATTTTGAACTTGAAAACAAATACCATTCTGAAAAGTATGGTAGCTCTAGAGAGATTTTTTGATAAAGATGAACATGCTCAAGAAAGAGGAAAAATGCCAGTCATGGGCGGAGACGATTGTGAGCTCTACAACTTGGGTACACAACTCAAACCCAGGGAGGTCCGTATAGGCAAAGTTGGCACACCAGAGGAAAAGAAATAGATGGTTGAGCTACTCATTGAATACAAAGATGTCATAGCATGGTGCTATGAGGATCTGAAAACCTATGACCCCAACGTTATTGTCCACAACATCCCGCTGAACCCAAATGCTAAACCTTTTCGCCAGAGGCAAAGACCAGTAAACCCCCTAATCAAGCCAGTAATTCAAAAAGAAGTGCAGAAGTTGATTGATGCCAAGATAATTTTTCCCATCTGGCATTCAACTTGGGTCGCCAATCTTGTCCCTGTAAGGAAGAAAAGTGGAGAGGTTCAGCTCTGTGTGGACTTTAGAAATTTGAATAGATCCTCTCAGAAGGACAACTATCCTTTGCCTTCTCTGGATGAAGTTTTATAGGTGGTCAATAGTTCCCAAATGATGTCCTTTCTAGATGGCTACTCAGGGACAACCAAGTCATGGTGAAGGAAGAAGATCGCCTAAAAATAACCTTCACTACAAAATGGGGAACATTTGCCTATCACCACATGTCATTTGGTTTGATCAAAACAGGAGCTACTTTCCAACGGGCTATGGACGAGGCATTCAAGGTTTTGGTCAACAAATGCATTGTTATATATATGCACAACCTCATAGTTTTCTCCAAGAACCAGATAGATCACATTGAAGATTTGTGAAAGGTTTTGAAGAGGTTTCAATGTTATGGGATTTCTTTGAATCCTAAGAAGTGTGTCTTTGGGGTAACTCAAGGAAAAATTCTCGGGCACATTATATCTAAGATAGGCATCTCAATTGACCCCAAAAGGGTCGAAGCTATCCTCAAATTGGTTCCACCAAATAGCCATAAATAATTGAAGTCCTTTTTCAGGAAAATCAACTTTGTCAAGAAGTTCATCAGTGGTTTTGCAGAGATAGTGCGTCCTTTAAATGATATGTTGAAGAAGGATGCTAAAATCGAATGGAGATCCCCGGCTAAAGAGGCCTTCGAAGAGATCAAGACATCCATTACCACTGCTCCAATCTTGGTTAGTCCTGATTATCTTCTACCATTTAAGGTCTACTCATTTTCTTTGGAACATTCAAGTATAGGAATCCTCACACAAAAGAAAGAAGGTGAAGACGAAAGGTCAATTGCTTTCATGAGCTGCCCACTAAAGAATGCAGAACTCAAATATCCTAATTTGGATAAACAATCTTTTTCCTTGATCAAGGCTGTCAAGAAATTTAGACACTACATACTTCAGAGTAAGGTCATTGCTATTGTTCTAGATCCAGCAGTCAAATCCTTACTAATGCATAATGAACTCAGAGAACAAAGAGGCAAATGGATGGCAATATTGCAAGAATTTGACATTGAGATCCAATCGATGAAATTGGTGAGAGGTCAAGGCCTCACCAAGATGATGGCTGAAATGGAACAAGGTTTGGTGTGCCAGGTGTACACCAATGAAGGAATAGTCACTAACATATGGCATCAAGACATAGTCTACTACTTGCTGCAAAATTGTTTCCCAAATGGATTGAATGGTTCCCAGCGGAGAGCACTTAAGAATAAGAGCAGTTCATACATGCTAAAAAATGGGAAGCTCTACAAACACAATCATGATGGGTTGTACTTATGATGTTTAGATCGAACAGAAGCTGAACAGGTTCTCATTGAATTTCATGATAAGTATGGTACTAGACATGGATCAGCAGAAACTACAGCTCATCAGATACTAAGATTCGGCTATTACTAGCCAACTTTGTTCAAAGATACTCATGAGCATGTGTGCTCTTGCCATGTTTTCCAAACCAGCACCATTCGAGAAAAACATCCAATGATGCCCTTACAACCAGTATACGAAGTGCATCTATTCACCCAATGGGGGCTGGATTTTGTGGGAATGATCAATCCTCTATCCTCAAAAGGCCACCGACACATCTTGACTGCAACAGATTACTGTATGCACTGGACAGAGGCACGGGTTATGAAAAATTGTACCACTAAGGTGATCACCAAATTCCTAGAAAAATTCATCATCACAAGGTTTGGCATGCCATTTTTTCTGGTATGTGATAATGCTCCTTATTTCTCATCGACAAGTCTCATTCAATGGGCCTTCGAGAACCAGGTAATTACTACCCGCAAGGGAATGGAGTTGCTGAGTCAACCAACAAGAACCTAACAAAAGTAATCAAGCACCTTTTGGATGACAATCCTAGAGACTAGCACACCCATGAGTTGAAATATGCTCTGCAGACAGATCGTGTGAGAGTCAAGAATGCCCTAGGGACCTCTCCCTACCAGTTAGTTTACGGTCTGCAGCTCATCTTTCCAATGAATCTAAAAATACCAATCTTGAGATTCATGGATCAATACGTCGAGGGTGAGGATCGGGTGTAGATTCACCTCATGAATTTGTTGAACCTTGAAGAAAAATGAACTATGGCTTTGGAACACATAGCCAAACACCAAGTTGTTGTCAAACGATGGTTTGACAAAAGGGCAACCATAAAAGCCTTCCGAATTTCTGATCCGGTCTTAATGTGGGACAAACCAAAAGAAAACCCAAGTAACCACACCAAGCTCCAACATTTTTGGATAGGCCCATTCCAAATCATTGAGATCTTGGGAGAGAATACCTTTCGGATTAGTTCTCTTGATGGAGAATTGGTCCCATTACTAGGCAATGGCCAGTTTCTGAAGCATTATTTTGGGTCTTTATTGGCCCCTTGTACTTTACTGTATATGCTTGTACTATATTGTTTTTTCTTGGTTCTCGGTCAGTCTTGTCATCTTTGTCTTTTCTTTAGGTCTTTGTTGCAAGAGGTCAGTGCTTTCAATTTTAATGGTCCATCAGGTAGCCCAAGCAATGAGTAAAGCTTCTCATGGTCTAAACCTCAAAAGTAGTTTCGTCTTGCAGTGAGCCACGGATAGTCATCAGAGGTAAGGTTATTTATTTTCAAACTCTTCGAGAAAGTGTACCCAAATCAACCATCCTCACCACTTAAATGCATTTAAGAGGAAAGCCCGAGCCATGAGCTTCTCAAAATAAGATCCCAAATCTACGTCGGGAGATGCCCATGGTCACGAAGGAAGCCTGAAAGTCAAAACCCTTTTTGGACTAAAATGTAGACTAAAAGAAAAGAGCAAGAGAATAAAAAGGAGGAATGCATAAAGATGAGATAAACAAAGGAATGCTTGAAACCAAGATAGCATAGTCTAAGAGCTGCCCCGGTTTTCCAAAAAAAAAAAAAAAAGAGCAATGGACGATGTTTGTACAAAGCTACAAGGAGCATCGAAGTAGTCCACATTGAACAAAATTAGCTGATAACATGATTCTTTCAAAGGGATCATCTTAAAGTTGAAATAAATCGATTTTAAGAGCCCTCCTATGAAGTCTAAGAATTTCTACTAAAGCTCATCTGCAGTTGGGAAAGGGTGACTTTAGCAATCTCTATCAAGGCTATTAACGCCTACCTGGCAATAGAGAAAGGTTAAATTGACTTATGGCTAACTTTGGATTGGTGGGTAGTGATCTAATAAGGATGGGATGATCATCAGCAAGAGCTCACGGCAAAAGGGTTTCTAGGGAAATTTGAACACACACTCTCACACACTAGATGCAAATGTTATGGTTTCCTCAACCTTGATGATGATAAGACATGTACTCGATCTGAAGGTCTTTGTACTTAACTCATTGTGAGTCGGCATTCTCCGTAGGTGGACTGGCTCTAGGAAGCTTCAGTTATTTTCCTTTCCTTTTTTGTTTGGGCTATTTGTTGTGGTCCCACAACCATGCTCCCCTAATGGCCCTTATGGCCCCAGGGGCCCCCCCTTCTACTTTCTTCTTATTTTTCTTTTGTTGTCTTTGGTTTTTTCTCCCTTGTTGTTTTTCTCAGTTTTCAACCTTTTCGGCCTTGTCAACCTTTCACACTTTCAAATGTTTGAAAGTGTGAAAGGCCCGGTAGAGCACATAGCACCTCTTCAGGTCTTTTGGCTCTCAACATTTTTCAGAACTTTCAAAGGTCCGCAACCCCAAAAATCTGACTCTCATGGGAGTCAGCCTTTCAGGTTTGTCAGCCTTTTGGAGGTCCACACCCCTGAAATGGCTGAAAGGCCAGCTTCTTAGGGTGCTTACGTCAACCACCTATGAAGCCTATAAAAGGCACGGAGGGCTTTTAAACCTTCACTTTTACGCCCTCTCTCATTTTTTTAGAGCCTTCATCATGCGCTTTCGCTCCTTGCTTGTGTTGTCGCTTTGCTAGTCATCCTCAAGTCTTCAATGTTTGTTCTAGGTTTTTTGTCCTTTCTTTTCCTTTTTTCCTTCATTTTTTCTTCACTTTCGGTCTTTAGGTTAGGTCTTTAGGTTTGTCGGGTTGTTGGCCCTATCCTTTAGTGTCTAGGGTTTGTGTTTTTTCTTTGAGTTGGCCTTTTCGGCCATAGGGATTGTCAAGGTAGTCACCTTGCATCCCTTGGCAAGTTTTTGGTCAAACTCACCATCGAACTCACTTTTTGAGTCTAACTATAAACCCTAGGTTTGAACCTTTGGGGTTTGAAACTTTCGGAGCACTCGCAAATCGAAAAAATCTCTAATTGCTAGAACCTTTTTGGTGTTTCAGTGTTGTTGCACACCGAAACATTCCGCACCTCCGAAATGCTGAAGTGAACCTTTCCTTATGCTCCTTGCTTTCGGCACTTTCGGCCATATTGGCCTTTTCGCACGCCGTAGATGTTTCACTCCCCAAATCGCCGATTTTTTCAAGATAGGAACTCCTCCTTGGCCTTTCGGCCTTTTTGAATGTGTCAGCCTCTTCAGCTTCTAGTGTTTCCTCACCTTTGATTTGTCGAAAGCTCTTTAAACATAGTAGTAAGGCATCTTTCGGCTATTTTGGCCTTTTGGAGATGCGACACCCCCGATGGTGCAAAAGGATGAAAATTCCTTTTCTGACCCATTTGAGCTTGAAAATTAGTAATATACTTTGTTTTTGGGTCTTTTCCTCTCATCATGTTACTCATTCATGTCTTGTCCTCTTTGCAAATATGGCCGAGAATGTATTGGCTTCACCAGTGATGAAGTATCAATTCAAAGGCTATCATCCACCTTCCAAGGTCACCGACTTGCACATGAGAATAACTGATACAGATATTGGGAACGTAAGTTGGAATGAGTACTTGAATAAGTGTACTCAACTAGTGGGACACTCGGAGGACTGCACTTCATTAGTCCACTACTCTTTGGTAAATGCGGTTGTGCACCCAGTCTCAGTCCAATCGGCAAAGTTGATCAACACATTGGCCAGTAACTATGCACTAGATGAGTGCATGGTTAAGAATAGCATTGGAGAAGTGGTCCTAGACCTGAGGCCCGACAACATTAAAGATGTTTTCTATCTGCCCAAAGGGGTAGATAAGTTCTTTAATTTCAATGTCAACAAGGTGATAGAGTTTTACAACAACAACACACAAAGGGCTCACAACATCATTAACAATGAGTACCTGATGCATCCATTGCCCAAGAATAGATTGGATAGAATTGATATGAGGACAGGCTATATGAAAGAGGATATCTAGGTAGCCATAACAATGATCAACAGGGTGTACGAGCTGCCCAAGTCCCACCAACTTGAACCTTGGATGATCTTCCTAATCCAAAAAATAAAAGAAAGGCAGGCAAGGTTTGATTGGGTAGCTATCCTAAGTGACCAACTAGATGAATAGCTAATGTAGGTGAAGACAGACCCCCATTTCTACATGACATCCTATGTCATGTACTTACTAGCCGCCAGGGCAGTATATCCAGGATTGACCAAAGTTGGAAACATTAGAGAACAAAACACATGGCCATTCACTTCGTACCCTCAATTGGTGAGGAAAGACTTCTTCACACACAATAGCCCAGAGTTCAAAATAGTTAATGATGCCTTCATTTTTGCAATCATATGCTCCATTGAGGGTGACTATGCTAAAAGGATATCAACAAAAGCAGTGGCTAAAGTAAAGGCCATCAGGGCTTTTTATATACAATTCCAGACATTCACATACATTCGGGTGGTAGGAAGCACCTTAGTGCCCAAGAAGCTCCCAAGGTACCCTTCTGATAGGGTAGTTCTACTGGAGATAGCAAGGCAATTATCTGATGCCCATGAGCACATCAAACATAAGAAGAAGAATTGCTAGGATTTTCCTATTTCCATCTGCCCCTACTATGTCCTAGACATGAAAGTCTGCAAGTCTTTGACTGGAGAATGGGATGAATTCCCATTGTCAACCTACAATCTGGTGAGGCCTCACTTCTACCCCATTGGTACCTATAGCCACATAATGGGAAGACACTACATTCATGAGATGCATATTGAAGACCATTGGGCTAATTGTGTGGATGATTATGAGGTAAGAGTCTGTGACTATTTCCAAATGAGTCTAGAGCTAGCACAGGGTGCACTTTCATTGAAGATTATGCAGAAGCAGTAGATGCTGACTCAGATAAAATTTTGGATTCCATATACAATATAGACAAGGTGTTCACAAGGGCCATTTTAAATGTAGAAGTGGATCGAGATGAGAATGACAGCATGGATTTCAGAGCCCGGCATGTGATCAAGCTGACTAAATCCTAGATTGCTCATCCTTTCCCGATGCAACTACTCCCCATGAAGTATCTTCCAGAGAAATCCTCTCGTGAAAAGAAGAAGAAGGGAGAAAAGATACTAAAACCACTATTCAAAGAGGCTACTCCTTTGAAGCCAAAAACTATGTACCGGCATGAGCGCCCCACAGCATATGGTCCTGCCACACATTCCAAGAAAGTTAAAACCAGGATGACCTGAAGTATTGCACCGCCAGAGGCACCTTCACCTAGCAACCAAGATTCTCCAAGCTCAACGAAGAGAACAAAATTCAAGATCATAGGGCCCAAGCCGTCTGGAGTGATCAAGAGTCATGTGTATAAGAGGATGAGAGGCTCAATGCCCACACATATGGATACCCTGGTGGAGGATGATGAAGATGAATTGGATGAATTTCCCCTTAGTAGGAGGACCTAATCTACGGGATTCTTGAAGAAAAGAAGGATAATGGATGATGATCCTAAGGATGATGAAGGGGCTACACAGGGAGAGCCAATAAATCTAGATGCCCTCAGTGATGATGAGTTCAACATCATAGATTTTACGGGGTTGCATGGTTTCAAGGAGTCTGAGCAACAAGATCCTATGTAGTTTACTAGTCTTTTTAGTGGCATGGGAGAAGGTCTACAATAGGGACCTCAAGGACAAGAAGATATTGAGATGACTGAGACCCAAGGGGAAACTACAAAGCTAGAAAAGGACTCTTCTATTCAGGTCACAACAGGAGAAGATATAGCTACATGGACTTCCTGTTGGATTCATCCATTCCACCTCTGCCTCCACCATGACCTTCAACTCCTCTCATAGTTCCACTTCAGGAGCTTCCCACTACCTCACTTTCCACTCCCGTACAAAACACTTTGTTGCCTCGGCAACCTTCTTCATCCCATGTTCCCCTCTTGACTCCATCTCCACCAGCCCACTCAACCACTCCCCTTGTATCTCCTACACCTTCCCCACTCAATATTCCTCCCCAAGTTCACATTGAATAAGTGCCCCAAAGCTTGCAGGAGCAAGAGAAAGAAGCAGAAGTCACTGGAGGAGAGAAAATGGAAGAAATTCATATAGGATCCGAGGAGCTTGATGACAAGGGAGAGTCATAGGCAAAAGAACCACATACTGAACAAGATGAGCCATAAACAAATACTGAGGAACAAATGGCTGATGAGGGAGAATATGAATAGGACATTGTGAATGAGTAGGAAATGAGAGAAGAAGAAGAAAGTCAAGAAGAAATAAGGACAGAACACTTGGCAACCTCTTCTGCATTGGCTACTCCCTATGAGCCATTGAATGCATTCTCAAAGCCCACATGGTTTACCAAAGAAGTGCAGCCGAGTGTCAGAGCATACATTGATGATGAGGTTGACATGACCACACTAGGACATGCTATCCACCAAATGGCACCAGTTCCCCAAGCAAGGGAAATGTCTTATGTAACACAAGACCAAACGGGGAGGTGGAAAGCACAAGTGGATGTTCCTACAATGGATGTTGGTGTAAATGAGATCACTCTGGATGTTATGTGTTGGAGGAGGTAGATTTGGGGGAACCAACTAGGGAAGGTAGCAAAACCTTGGCTACTCTAGGCTTGAAGCACACTCTAGGCTTCATGAATAAAGATGAAGAAAGAATAAAAGCTCTGGAAAAGAAAAATGATGCTATGAAGAAATTCATTCTGAAGATAGCAAGTCCAACTGACCCTAATAACCCCGAAGCCTCATTACAGGCAATTTTGGAGAAGAAGGGGGATATAGATACAGATGTTCCACATTCTTTTGTATGGGCTTGTGCTAAGTGGAAGCTGGATTTTGAGTAGTTCACTAACTTATCTCTCAAGAGGATCCTAAGGCCCTTCTGAAACATTTTGGTGGGAATAACTTCTTTAGTGGAGATCATGAGTGAAGAAAATGGTGTAGAAGAGACCATCCTCAACTGGCAGAAAGTGTTGGATGAGCTAATGATGATAAGAAAGAAACACTTCCAAGTTTTGATGAAGATTTATGAAGGGGCAGAATTGGATAATTTTGAAGAATGGATCCAAGAGATAGTAGTGGCATTGGCCATATTTGAGAAGATTCTCAAGAGGTTGAACAAGAGAAGGGATGATAGCACGCTTTTTGCAAAGGAGCTGCAAGAGTTCTTTGAAGGCTTAGATCTAGATTTGTTTGATGAAGATGATGATAAGACCATTCATTCAGTAAATGACATCATCAATTAGTACCTAGGCATATTTTGAGGGGTGAAATCCAAATAAGACCTCCAGCAGATGTTTTATCAAAAGGAGGAAATTTAGAAAATGCTATCTCAAGAGGAAGAAATAAAGGCTTTTGCAAAGGAATTGATTGATTTCAGAGATAGGAAAAAGGAGATCCTTCAAGGGATCAAGATGTCAGACTTTGATGAGGTGTTGGAGATAGTGGATAGGTTCAAGAAGGCACATCCAAAAGTGCCTCCCAGCTAGTTAGCCTCCAGTTCAAAATCTACCAAATTTTATGTACAGGAAATTTAGTTTTGACACAGTGAATTTTACAGTGCCTGATTTTTGGCATTTCAGCCATAAGGAGTTTGTGGCCACCTACAAGTCTGACAAGTCCAACAAGTCTAAAATTTTTGAAATAAAGGACTTGGTACTTAGTCAATTTTGGGTCTTGAGTTTTTTTTACCAACTATCAAGATTTGGGCATTTTTTGGCATGTCCAAAAGTTAACTCCAGTTATCTCAGAGATCACTTTCCAGTTACCTAGGCTTCCTTTTTGGGATTGTTTGTGCATGCTTTTGGGATCTCTTCCAGTTGGGTCCACGTGGAGAAGCTGGAACCAAGGGTCAAGGGTGCAAACATGAAGATTATCCAGTGCATGCATAAGTTCCAGCTCTGTTCTTGAGTCATCTAATGCATAATTTGTTCAAATCTTTGTAATGCATGAGGATTAATTCTGTGCTAGGATAGTTTAGCTAAGCTTTAGAAGTAGTTTCTTTAATGCAAGCTTTAGTTTAGATTTACTCTCAAGTTTTAGTTGCAGTGAAACCCTAGCTACGAAAATAAGAGCAAAGCTCTATAAATTGTAATAAAATGATGTAATGAGGGTCGACTTGATGATTACTACAACAAATACAATTGGTGCTTCATTCATGGTGTGATTTATCTGCTATCTATGCGAAATTTTTGAAAGTGTGATTTTCTCATTCTTTATTTCAGAGAGCCAATTGGTTGTTTAATGATTTTAAGTCTGCGATCTTTTAGTTTGGTGTTTGCTGGTATTGCATTATTATGTTGTGACAAATTTCTTGAGAAGATTATTCTTTGGTGCTTGAAGATTAACTTGTCTCATGCATGTGCACATCTGGGGTGGCTTCATGATTCGATGAGTTTTGACTTATCATACATTTGCATTTGTTTGATTTCGTTGATGATTGCATCCATTCAGGTGAATATTGTGACATGATCTGATCTCTATTTTGTGGGTTTCTTCATCTTCTTGGTTATTTAATTTGCATGGTGGTGTGATGCTAGCATATGTCTGTTAGATTTCTTTTCAGCAATTTCTTTCAAATCTCTTGTTACCCTACATTTTCTAACCCTCTTTGCAAGTTACTTTTAGTAGATTAATTAAATTAGCATGGCTTTTATTCTTAAATCTGAAAATTATATCAAAAAAGAAGAGAACTTTTGGTTTCCTAAAATTTGTTTTGCATTTTCCCTTGAGAGAAGAACCAGCAAAGGCCTCCTTGTTAACAAATTCACATTTTTCTTCCCTTGAGCTATCTGAGTGGTTGAGACCCAGCCAGAGGGAACCTTGAGATTGATTCCATCAATCTTCCAAGAGGGGAAGTTGTTCACACAAATTCCTAGTTGTTGTCTTTGTGTAAAAATGACACTCAACAGGTTCTAATCTTTTAAATTGAATTTTCCAAATAAATTTTTTTCAGAAGATGTTTTACAATCATAGTAGAGAGTTGCATGTTAGGAATGGGAACACTGAGAGGGGGGGTGAATAGGTTTTTTACAATATTAATTTCTGATACTTGAAACTTAATTTAATAGCTTAATTACTAAACTAAATATGAAAGCATGTAAAGAAAACAACCATAACACATGACACTAGATATGATTACGGGGAAACCTTGGCCAAAGGAAAAACCTCGGTGGGAATTAATACCCACTAATAATTGTACTTGTGTATTATGAACCTATTAATGTTCCTTTTCTCTATTAGGAGCTGTCATTACAATGCTTAAGTACAAAGACCTTGTCAAGGGTCAGACCCTGTTAGGATTCTTTAGTAACAAACCATGTTCGGGGTGGTTGTCTCACTACCAGATCAGCTCACTACTCAATAGAAAAGGCTACAACCTCCTAGATATCAGATACACACTATATCTTCAATGGTGAACTGTTTCTATGAGACTGCTTGTCTGATCAGTTCCTTTTGTGCGTTGATGCTTTAACCTCTTGTAAAGCTCTATATCAGATAGACTTCTCTTTGCATACTTCTTCTCTTCTTCTATATACTCTATCTTTCATTTCCTTACTAAATAAAAAGGTGCATGTCTTATTTATATGTGCAAACAAAACTATTCACTAAGTCAACCTATAACCTATTACATACAATGCTTCCAAATGAATTGGCTCAAGCATGTTTACATACAATGAGATCTACATGTTTGCAACACAAATAAAATGGGTGCATAGCCTTTAAAAAACAATATTATACACACTAACCAAAATACTAATAGTCGACTCCATGCTCCGTTATGTTTTGCCGCTTACTGTCTATGCCACTTCAACTTGATGTATCTTCTTCATACTAACTCATTTGACCCTGCATTCTTAACCATAGCTTACTAACATACTTAGAATCTTATCTTTAAGGGAGCATACCAAAACTCAATCATACACATATGCGTTGATGCTCTGTTCCTTAGGTGTTTTACTTAGTCATTTTTCTGATCTTATAGGTTATGCGCTGACTCCAAAACTTCATATGACTTTGTTGTAATAATGACAACACTGAATCTTAGTCATACACACTAATATAGTCAACTTTCCAACAATCTCCCCCTTTTTCATTAATGGAAACAAAGGAATATGGCAAAGTTACTAAACTATATCTTACACAAAAACTTTCTAACATATACTCTATCTTATATCTCCCTTCTACTACATACTCTACTCCCATTTGCATCATATACACTACTCCATATTCTCCCATATATCTCTACTCCCCCTTTGACATTAATGACAAAGGTGCTCAAAAATGAAACTACAAGTACTTACATAGTGAGTACATCTGAGTATGCAATCTGAAGGTTTGCAATTTCTTGCTGCCAAAATGCCTTCAGTGCATCTACTATCTAGAGATGGGCGCATAGTGCATAAGTTAACTTCTCCATCTTCTCCAAATCTGAACTTGGACCTTGATCATATGTCACAATAGTTGCATCAATCTCCTTGATATTCTACTTCAGCACATTTAAAGAGGGCACAAGTGCATTCCTTAACTGAGTTTTCCTAGCCCTTATTTTGGCCATTTCTTTTTCTGCCTTCTCAATTTTGTCTAACTAACCTTGATAGACATTATTGCACATGTTTACATTAGTGGAGGGATATTCTACTAATTTTCTTACTGCTTCCATCATAGATTTAGCTTCTTGAATATTCTTTGAGAGATCTGAAGTAAATTTATCTTTATTCATACACTCAGCTATTATCTTCCTTCCTTTAGCTGCTAAGCCTTTCAGCAAAGCTTGACCAACCTTTAAAGAACTAAGGTCAAGTGAGAAGTTACCTATCAATTAACTTAGCCTCTTCTTAAGATACTTTTCTTCTGCAACCTTGGATGCTAATTCTTCTAGGCTTGATAAATTTGTTTTAAAACATGTCATGATGGTTCTGACATCATCCATTGAATGTACACTAGACACTTTCTTGTCTTCAGGAAGTAAGCTATGCAGTATGCTTACTGATTCAACAAATAATGGATTTCTCATTACTTGTTTCTCCTTTTCTTTCTCCATTGATAGCACACTGATCTTTATCAGGTCTTCTTCTCCCCATGAATCTAAACTTGTGTCAGGAGTCAAACTTGACAACAATGACAATGATGGCTTGGGAGTGATGAGTGTACTGTCCATGATTTCAGTCTTAACCTTCATTGGAATTCCAATAGAGGGCTCATCTGAAGTTGCATTTTCCTTCTCTTCTTCTTCTTTCTCCTCTTCTTCTTCTTTTTCCTTTTCCTCTTCTTGTACAGTTATATCTTCAATCTAAACTTCTACTTGCTGCTTGGGAATTTCTTTAGTGCATAAAATTTATACTTCTTCAGTGCTCACAAATGCTTCCTCAAACTTATCCAAGTCCTTATCTATCATTGACATGGATATTTCTATATTATCTATCGTAATTGTGTCCTCCTTGACTTCAGGCATAGGTGCAAAATCCTGTGGACCTGTCATAGGTGCATTTGGGATCTCGGCTACTTTTTCTTGCTCAATGGGAACTTGGGTTGCAAGCGTAGATGATGGATGCATATGTTGTTCCAAAAATACCTACTCAAATTCTTTTTCAATTTCCTTTGCAACCAATTCATAGTCCTTATTCATAATTTGTAAAGTTCTCAATTTGGTTCTAAGGTGAGGCTTCACCAAATTTAACAACAATAATTTTTCTTCAACTGAGCAAACAGGGAGGTTATCATCTAAGGTCTTTTCCCTTATTCTGAAATCTTCTTATGTTGCTTGTCTTTTCAAGGAATCCAAAATGTTCCATACATTGTCTAGCATGATTTTCTTGAGTTCCAAAACTATCTTTTTAAACTTGATCATGTACTTTATAATCATACCATGGATCTCAGATTTATCTATCTCATGGTATTTGTCATAGAACTTAGCAATTTGATCAATTCTACCTTCATCAACTACTCTTGATCTCAATACTTCTAGACTCGGTAGGAATCCTACCTCAGGGGCTGCTTGCATATTTCTGCCTTGGCTTCTTGTTGATCTTGATGATGGATGGCTTGTGACAGTCTGCTTCTTCCTCTTAGGTATCTTACTTGTCTCAGGAGATGGAGTGGACTCCAAGTCAATAGTGGTTGTGGGTGCATATGTGTTTTCTTCCATCTTTATCTTCATCTCCTTAGGGTCATCAGTCTTCTCTATTTTAATTTTGGAAGAGGGTGCGCTCTCAAGTTGCATTGTAATCTTGGATTCCCTTGCCTTATCTAGATTTGATTGAGTGACACCATTTATTTTTAGTATCTCAGAGGTGATCTTTGATTATTTTCTCTTGGTCACAGCACTATACAAGACCAAATCTACTTGTTTGGTCTTTTCCTCATAGGTTCCCCATCTTGGTTCATTAGGATCCTTTGGCATTGATAGTAGGACTTGTGCATAAGCTTATAGAATGTGTTCCTCTAATTCATAACCAAATGGATGAATCCACTTAGTTCTTGGCTCTACAGCTTCCATGCAGGTGATATATGTCTCCACCATGAAAAAAATGTTATCCTTATACTTTTCCACTATACTTTCAGGTATCCTATACCTTCTCTGCATCTTTATTTTGAATATCTTTATTTCTAATTCCAAGTAGTCTTTCAAGGTGCTCTCAGATGATGCCTTGAATGAACTTTGTGGAATTGTAGTTAAACTCTTATCAAGGTATAGATCAGACTTTACCAACTATATGAAAGTATATATAGATGATAAGTGACCCAAATCTGAATATCTTACTCTTATCATGTTTGATAGCCCTTAATTTTTCCATCAACTATGCGCACAAGACCTCACACAAGTTGAACTCTCCATGTTCCTTCACAATTTTGTTTCCTGCTAAAATAGTGGTTGTTGACACACTATTAACCATGTTTGCATGTTGAAACTTATAACCCAATATCATCACCATAAGCTTGATATCCTTTTCCTCAATTGGCTCTATGTTCATGCCATGCTTATCACTCTGGGATTTACAATCCTATTCCACCAGTTTCCTAACATCCTTGCCAGTGGGAAGAATGGCATCAGTCTTAGGAAGTCTAGTCATCTCATAAATGAGATTAGTAGTTATTCTAATAGGGACTTTTGCTATCTAGAATAGGTCATCATGTATTTTTCTCAACAAAATCTTAATCCATTCTGATTCATAGAACTCATATGCAGTCGCATACTTAATAATAGGGTTATTTTCTAGGTGCACAAACTCATCCATGAATGTCCTATCTAGTTTCATCATTGATTCCATGTGAGACCTAATTCTATCCAAACCTACTGGTTCCTTCTTGTAGTAAATGTATGCGCATATGTCTTCTACGTGCATCACTCCCATAGGAGTCCTAGAGAACACTCCTTTTAGGTCATCTAAGACTGACTTGAAAGGATGCTTCTTAAATATTTATCTATTTCTTTCAGCAACATCAAAAAAAACTAGAGTGGTCATTACTTACTTGGTAAATCGCTCAAATATGCTTCCAAGGGTTTCTAAATCATCGCAACCAAACTAGGGTTCCACAAAAACTTTCACACTTCTTTACCTATAAACCAGCTTCAATCTTTCAACACAAACTACTTTGATCTCCTATTCTCTCCAAAGGCTTGAACTTGAATGCAAATGTATGAATAATGGATCTTTGGTGACTTTAAAATAACTTTCCATCATTAATTCTTGTTGCATAAATACAAAATCCAAGAGAGAATTCCAATCTTAGTTTCTTCTATCAATCAGGTCATGCGCTCTTGTATGCCACATCAAATAGTAACCAAACTGCTATAACCAAAGGTGCATACTTTGAGGGTGAGTATACCAGCCGCATAGGGATCTAGAGCTAATCTAGCTCCCTCTATGACCATGAGGGTCATTCATCTAGAGGTGGAGGGTGCATCCATTACAAATGCATCCAATATATACTCATCAACATTATCCTTCTTTACTTCTATCCAAATCATGCTCGCATCTTCTGTAGCTTTTACAAACTTGACTTCTCCAAATTCATCCAGAATTGATCCTTGAGACGTATTGCGTCTTTCTTGTCCTTGCGCTCATGATCTGTAAAACTTTGAGATGTGTCCATCCTTGTTACAAGTGTGACAAATAATTGGAGGCCTTATATTCCTCAATGCATTGATGTGAGTTACCATACTACGCTGTCTAGCATTGTGACCATTATAATTGCATATCTGACATGTAATGTTATGAGGACTTCTAACATTCTGTTGTAGATGATTTCTTTGATTATGTTGATTTTGACTTGTTTGATTTGATCTACAATTCATAGCTCTATGACCAAACTTATTGCATGAATAAAAATAACCATTGAAAGGTCTTACCTCTTTACAATCTCTTGCTATATGTCCATGCTTGTTACAAGCATAACAAGTTCAGTTTATTGGCTTGGGCTCATCCTTAGATGGTTCTACTTTAGCTTTGGTCTTATTTCCAGTCTTCTTAGCTTCTGTAGGTTCTTCATGAGCGTTCATTCTATCTCACATAGCATCAATCTGAACTTGGGCTTCATTGAAGCTAATACCAGTGGTATCTCCTTTTAGCTTCCGAGCATACAACTGTGACTCTATTAGATCCTTGCTTGTGTGCAACTTGTCAATATGATTCTTTGCTTCAGTCAATTTACATTCCATCTTCTTCTTAATATTCTCTAACTCCAAGACTTTCATGTTTTCTTGCCTTGATTCTTCATCCAACTACTTGTTTTCTTTAACATGTTCTTCATAGGCTTCCTGATTGTTAAATAGCTTTTCATCCAACTCTTCAATCTGATCCTTTAGAGATGTGTTTTCCTCATTCATCTTTTTGACTATTTTCCCTAAATCACTTGTAGAACAATCTTTCAAATCGTTTCTCAGTTTCTTGATGAATACTTGAGAACCACTAACCTTTAATTTCAGTTCTTCAATTTCTTTCTTAGATCTGTCAAGGTCTTCAAGAGTTGCTTCAAGATTCTTCTTCAAATGCTTCACTTCTTCCGAACCCATGATCTCCTCAAGTGGTTAAAATTTTATTCAGAGGACCAAAGCTCTGATACCAATTGTTAGGAATGGGAACATTGAGAGGGGAGGGTGAATCAGTGTTCTATAATATTAATTTCTGATACTTGAAACTTAATTCAATAGCTTAATTATTGAACTGAATATGAAAGCATGTAAAGAAAACAACTATAACACATGACATCATATATGATTATGGGGAAACCTTGGCCAAAGGAAAAACCCTGGTGGGAATTAATACCCACTAATAATTTTACTTGTGTATTATGAACCTATTAATGTTCCTTAGCCTTGTTAGGAGTTGTCATTACAATGCTTAAGTACAAAGACCTTGACAAGGGTCAGACCCTATTAGGAGTTTTTAGTAACAAACCCTGTTAGGGGTGGTTGGCTCACTGCCAGAGCTCACTACTCAATAGAGAAGACTACAACCTCCTGGATATCAGATACACACTATATCTGCAATGGTGAACTACTGCTATGACACTTCTTATCTAATCAGTTCCTTTTATGCGCTAATGCTTTAACCTCTTGTAAAGCTCTATATCATAGTGACTGCTCTTTGCATACTTCTACTCTACTTCTATATACTATATCTTTCATTTCCTTACTAAATACAAAGGCACATGTCTTTTTTATATTCGCAAACAAAACTATTCACTAAGTCAGCCTATAACCTATTACATACAATGCTTCCAAATGAATTGGCTCAAGTGTGTTTACATACAATGATATTTACATGTTTACAACACAAATACAATAGGCGCATAGCCTTTACAAAACAATATTATACATGCTAGGGTGGTCCCACAATAGTGTGTCCCACTTTTTTAGACATGCTGATTTTTGCTGAAATAACACATTTTTAATAAAATGTGATGATTTAAGCCTTGAGAGGTTCCATTTGAAGGAATTAATTACAAATGGTTAGCTCAAATCCTCTTAGATTAAAAAACCATTGATATAAAATCTATACTCCTCATTCATACCTACAATGGAGTCTCCTTCACACCTATTAAAATACTGACAAAAAATCACTTCAACTTTATGTTTTGGCAGATCAAATGAATCTATTTGAAAAACCTATCTATGTAGTATGATGCTATTCGGAACAAGCTTTCTAATGAATATAATTTTAATACATATTGAGTTCATTATCACTTTTAAATATTAATTTAACTAAACATAGGTTGTTTGGTCATTCAACAACCTGTCTCTTCAAGACTTTGGGAAAAATAGTAAATTACAAAAAAAAAAAATGAAAAATATGTAGGAAAAGAGTATTTGTGCAACCTTTCTATAAATAAAAAAAATATGAATTGTGATATACAGAGATCAAGTTAGAGTGATCCGAGTGACCTTATGTCTATATTACAATTACTATCACTTTAGAACTTAATAAACTATGAAATATTGACCCAAAATGAATGAAACCAATTGCATCCTTTAGATATTGAAGTTACAAATATAATCTCAAAATAATTACATCATTATCATATTTTAAAAATAAGTTATGTTGATCCAAGTGATAGTAACTCCTTAAAAACACATTTTTTCACACAAACCACTTTTCGAAGGAGAAGGAAAAATGAATTTTAATTTATTTTAATTTATTTTTTAAAATATATTTAGAAACTAGAAAGAAAATTTTAAAAGACTCTAGTTTACATCATCTTCAAATTCCTAATAGTTTTGCAGCAACAAGTGTTCGAAAGTGAAGTTTTTTTCTCAAAATGTTGATCTTTGTGTCAAAGTTGGCCAAAAAGTGGGACACACTATTGTGGGACCACCCGCTAACCAAAATACTAACAATCGTCTCCATGCTCTATTATTTTCTCTCGCTTACTATTTGTGCCACTTCAACTCACTGTATCTTCTTCATACTAACTCATCTGACCATACATTCTTAACCATAGCTTACTAACATACTCAAAAGCTTATCTTTAAGGGTGCATACCAAAACTCATTCATACACATGTGCGCTGATGCTTTGTTCCTTAGGTGTTTTACTGATTGTCCTATCTTCCATACTTAGTCATTTTCTGATCTTCTAGGTTATGTGCTGACTCCAAAACTTCATATGACTTTGTTGCCATAATGAAAACATTAAATCTTAGTCATACACACCAGTATAGTCAACTTGCCAACATTGAAAACATAAACGATGTTATTTATTATTTATTGTGCTACACAAAAGAGATGAAGAAGTCAACAAAAGAAAAAATAAGTGATGAAATATTGTTCCTCATACATTCAGTGATATAATGATGATCTATCATGTTGATTTATTTAAATTTGAATATATATCTTGAATTTGTTGTAAATAAATCTTAGCTTCAAACTGGTTCAATGTTTGATATATTTTTCAAAATTTGTTATGTAGGTTACTTCAAGAAAATTTGTTGCATAGGACTTCTACATGATCCTTGAAAATTTTATATCTTGTATCTTGAAAATTTGTTGCATAGCCATCTAGTAATTTCTACCGCCCTAGTAATTAACTAGTGTCTTGGATTAATGTGATTTGTATTATTTCTACATGTTTGACCATAAATTATATATATATATATATATATATATATATATATATATATATATATATATCCAAAGAGATTCAATTTATTTGAATTTTTTGTTGTTTATGATCTATTAACTATATAATTAAAATATTAAAGATGAACCATGCAATGAGTCTTTTTGAAGAAATCATGTGTTTCACCAAATAAGAAGCATTATCAAGGTAAGTTAGAATGGATTATTTATTACGTCATCTCCAAGGTAGCTCATTGGGAGGCAAGAGGTAGTTGAATCACCAACATTCCATTCAGTTTAAAGATATTCTTGGAAATAAATGTCTTTCTCAAGAAGACTCAACACTATGAAAGACTAGTTACCTATATCTCATTGACATTTTGGTTAGATAAGGTTAACTAGGATAAGATGGTCAATCAATGAGTACAATTTGGTTGGTTGTCATATTTGAATCTAGATTCAGATACAAAAGAGGCTACAAGGGGAGCCAAGTGATCCATTGGTAAAATCCTACAATGTTAAAAGTTATAAATTCTTTATTATATGTACTGATATTGACCATAACTAAATTAATTCAAAGTTGGAAAATTAATCCCACTGACCATTGGACTAAATTGCTTAGTTCTAAAAATAAAAGACATCAATATATTTTTTTCCTACAATTTAGGTCCATGATGACAGAGCTCTCGTCCTTAATTATTTGCCAATATTTTCTCTTAATTAATTCAAATTGACAAATGTCACATGTTGAACACTTGAATGAACTTCTTAATGTCATCCAATGAATGTTATAAAAAAAATTGAACTTACAACTTAAACACGCGATGGCCCCTAGATGTAGGTCACTCTACCACTTATCTATTTGCCTCTTCATGACCAACTTTTCCCAAGAGTTTGTTCTTACCTCCAACAAGAAAAATGCCTCTTGACCATTTTCATTGGTTCTCTATCATATGTACTCATTTGAAATATAAGGAAATCAATTCAAATTGGTAGATGCCACTAACAAACTACTAATTGAACTTGTAGCATGCCAAATGACAACTTCATACCTTTCCTATAGTGTTGAGATTTCCTGGCAGATATTTCCAAAGACCATTCCCCAACATCAATTTTATTAAAGCTAACAATGACAACATCAGGATTTGTGATAAATGGACTTTGCAAAAAATAAACTAAGGCTCTAACCTTTGAATTTCTTGCAGATCAAAATGGTTACCCTAAAGTGTCCACAAACAATTATATTCAAGAAGTTGTGAATGCATCTTAATTACATTGTATGGGTGTTCATTTCTTTTGTAATGGACAAAGTTTGAAAGTAAATATAGCTTCTAGAAAATATCGTATGTGATTTGTAACCGAAAAAAGAATTTTGTACAGGCCTCCCTCCTCTCAAGTAGACAAATTCAAAAATTTATATGGGATCAATTATTAGAAATGTATGTGAAGCTTCTTTATCTAAAGTGTTAGTAAAAGGATTGTAACATTCGATACATAGTAAGATTTTTATAAGCTTGCATACTATACTATTTTTTTCTACTAAGCGTGTATTGCATAAAAATTGCTTTAAAATGTCCAAGAGAAATTATATATAATGAAGTGTGAGGCAATCTGAATTACATTGTACACGTGTCCATTTATTTTGTAATGTACAAATTTTGAGAGTAAAAATAGCTTCTATAGAACAATGAAAAACTACAAGACAAACCTCCATTAGTAAGTAAAAACAAAAAGTAACAAGAAAGCAATATTGCATATGGTTTGATTTTGATTAAATACAACATTAAAAATATAATCTACTTAATATAAATACATGATAAGTGTAGCTTTGGAGCATCTTATTAATTCTATCACAAAAGCTTAATTAACTTATTCCAAACAAATTAAACAAATCTTCAAATATAATATTTTTAAACACTACGAGTTATTTCCTTATACCCATGTCATTTCATTTATTTAAATAAATAAACTATAAATACATGTTCTAAACAGATTAATTTCATGACATCCAAACTAAGATTGCTTCTTTCACTTACTTGTTCCACATAAGTTGTTGGATATGAGGCCAAAATTTGAGTTCACTAGTATAGGACAACTAAACAAAACTAAATCATAACAGTACTTAAGTTATAAAAGCATCTTCATGTTAAAAGATCAATTCCTCAAAGACATTATTTTTCCTATATTTAGTAATATTGCACTCTTTGTTGTTCTAAATTTTCAAGTGGTAATTGACTATCATATCTATACAATATATATTATTTAATCGAAACTTATTTTTACTTATATGCGTGTTTTATTAATTAACTTCAATAACATCAAATAAATATTTTATCGATCGAATATAAATAAATTATCACATTAATATTATTAAATGTTTTCAAAAAAAAAAGAATTAATATTAATTTGATATGAAAATGATTATTTAAGCTTCCCTAATATACATTGTTACACTTGTTTGCACTATTAAAAGTTCAAAACATAAAAATAATATTTATGGTAATGATGTAGCACAACACACTCTGTTAATAATAAATCCAATCACAAGACAAATAACACAGATTTGAAACCTTCAATATTTTCTCATTCATCACTACCTGCTTCTACAATTCGCTGCAAACTCTTAAGTAACCAAAAAACTAGAAAAAACAAGAAATCTGAAAATTACCCTTTTTTGGCATTTTTTTTCACAAGTGTTTTTTTGCCATTTTTGGTAATTTTTGAAACAACACCTAAAAAGCTGAGATTTTCCCTAAACATGCCCTCGACTAAGTTAGAATGAATTGCTAACTAATATCTGAGATTTGATAACATAAATTCAAATTTATTACAAAATAGAACTTTCTAAAAACTAGAGAAAAAACACTAAAAGTTGATTTCGAAGCCCGAGATGAAAATTTCAGCTCCCGAAAATGTGCTAAAATGGACCCCAATTGATCTGAGATCATTGGAAAAACAAATGCCACCACCTGAGACACGCACCCGAAAAATTTCAACAAAAACCCAGACCTGAGTCAAAAGTTATGACCTCCAGAAGTTTATGTATGAGATTATGACCTACGAAGGGCCCTGCATCATTCTCCCCTTCTTAAAAGGAACGCAGCTCCTGCAAGTGGTTGTTTGTGAACTGCTACAACTTTGTGGGGTCCAATTTCATCACTTCCCATTCTGAGATCCAGGTGCTATCTATTGTTTGTAATCCCTCCCACTGAATCAGGTACCTATTGTAATCACCATTCCAGGTGACTGTAGACTGCTTGTCCAGAATGTGGGCAATCTTTTCCTTCTTTTTGCTTGGAAGGTGGTGATGCCAGTCCACCTCATCTATACTGGCTAGCTCAAGTAGTTCTCCATGAAATGCATATAAATCAGAAACATTAAAGATAAGAGAAATATCCAAATCATTTGGTAGACAAACCTCATAAGCATTATCATTGATCTTCTTCAAAATTCGGCAAGGACCTATCTTTTTATATTTCAGCTTATGATATGTGCCAGTGGGAAATCGCTCACACCTCAAGTACACCATCACCAAATCACCTGCATTAAATACCTGTCTCCTACTGGCATCTGCAGCAGTCTTATATCACTCATTGCTATCCTGTAATTTACTCCTCACATCTTGTTGAAGTTGTTAAAGGTGTTCAGCAAATGCTTCCCCATCATCACTAATTCTATCTTGCATAGGGAGTTGTACAAGGTCCAAAACACCCTGAGGATTCTTACCATATATGATCTGAAAAGGAGATTTTCCAGTTGATCTGTTAACAGAACTATTGTACAAAGCAAACTCTGCTTGAGGAAATGCCATGTCCCACTGCTTGGGCTTTTCACCAACAATACACTGTAACAGGTTTCCCAAACTCTGATTGACTACCTCAGTTTGCCCATTAGTTTGGGGATGATAGGCACTACTAAACTACAACTGTGTTCCCATCTTCTTCCATAAGGTCCTCCAAAAATGACTCAAAAACTTAGTATCCCTGTCAGAAGTGATAGTCTTTGGAATGCCATGGAGTCTAACAACTTTTGAGAAAAATAAGTTGGCTATCCTTGTGGCATCATTAGTTGTTTTACAAGCAATAAAATGAGCCATCTTAGAGAATCTATCAACAGCTACAAAGATAGAATATGTACCTCGTTGGGTGTGGGGAAGCCCCAATACAAAATCCATACTCACATCTATCCATGTCTCGATGGGTATAGGTAGAGGTGTATACAATCCTGTGTTTTGGGAGTGACCCTTAGCCACTTGACAGATTCTGCACCTTGCCACGTACTTAGTAATGTCCCTTTTCAGTTTTGGCCAATAGTATTTGTCTTCAACCAAGGCTATCGTCTTGTCCTTCCCAATTTGACCAGCCAAACCACCACTATGAAATTCCTGGATAATATTTTCCCTCATGGAACCAGCTGGTATACAAAGTTGTTTCCCTTTAAAGAGGTAACCATCCTGCATAAAGTATTCTCCTCTCATGTGATCCAAAAGATTAGTTCCTGGTTCTTTAATCTTCTCTATAATTTCCCAAAAATCATCATCATCCTCATACAAAACTTTAATAGCATCAAAACCAATGACCTCTATTTCCATTGTAGTTATGAGTGTAACACGCCGACTCAGGGCATCAGCAACCTGATTTTGCTTTCCAGACTTATGCTTCAAAACAAAATTATATCCTTGCAAGAAAGACACCCATTTAGCATGCCTACTATTCAATTTATTTTGTGTTCATATATTTCAGGGCCAAATGATCTGTAAATAGTACAAATTATTGTGGGACCAGATAATGCCTCCAATGCCTTAAGGCTTGAACAATAGCATCAAATTCTAAATCATAGGTAGAATAGTTCTTCCTTGCATCATTTAACTTTTCACTAAAAAAGGCTATTGGTTTACATGTCTGGCTAAAAACAGCACCTATCCTAACATGGGAAGCATCACACTCTACTTCAAATACTTTATCAAAATTTGAAAGTGCCAATATAGGAGCTTCAGTTACCTTTTTCTTCAAGAATTGGAAACTCTGTTCAGCATCTGTTGTCCATGTGAATTCCCTTCCTTTCGTACAATCTGTGATGGGTGCTACAATACTACTAAAATTCTGAATGAAATTTCTATAGAAGGTTGCCAATCCATGAAAAATCCTTACCCCTATTATGCTAGATGGACTAGGCCATTCTAGTATTGCCTTGACCTTTTCTAGGTCCATCTGAACACCATCTTCACAAATGACAAAGCCCAAAAAAGTCAAACTATTTTTCATGAATCTGCACTTCTTTAAATTTGCACAGAGCTTCTCTTTCCTCAGTACACTCAGGATGATCCTCAAGTGTTGTAGGTGGTCTCCTTTATTTTTACTATAAATTAGGATATCATCAAAATAAACTACAACAAACTTACCAATGTAGGGTCGTAAGATAGTATTCATCAATCTCATGAATGTGCTTGGTGCATTAGAAAGCCCAAATGGCATAACCATCCATTTATACAAGCCATCCCTGGTCTTAAAAGTTGTCTTCCACTCATCTCCTTCACAAATTCAAATCTGGTGGTATCTACTTCATAGATCAATCTTGTTGAAGTATTTGGCCCCTACTAATTCATCCATCATATCCTCTATAAGAGGAATAGGAAACCGATACTTGATAGTAATCTTATTAATTTCTCTACTATCAGTACACATCCTCCATGTTCCATCCTTCTTTGGGGTCAACAAATTTTGTCACAACACATGGGCTCATGCTTTCTCTAACCAAGCCTTTCTCAACTAGTTCTATTACTTGTTTGAGCTCTGCATGTTGTGTTGGGTTCAGTCGATAAGCTGCTTGATTAGGAAGAGTTGCTCCAGGAATTAGATCAATATGGTGTTGTATATCCCTTTTTGGTGGGAGACCGTCAGGTAGCTCATTTGGAATAACATCAAAAAATTCTTCTACTATCTTTACTACATCATGTGGTATTATGTCTTCTAGTTCTCCTCTTTTTACTACAAATGCATAGCAGCAACCTATCACCTTCATTTCTTTGACAACATCCTTTGCAGACAACATGGTTCCATTCTTCCTTTCATCCTTAAGTGGTAAGAGAGTCACTTTAGATCCATCCTTCCAGAAGGTATATGTATTTTTCTCTCCATTGTGCATGATCTTCCTATCATACTGCCATGGCCTTCCCAAAAAAATATGACAAGCATCCATAGGAATAACATCACACCATATCTCATCCTTATAGATTTTTCCTATAGTAAACCTAACCAAACATCTTTTATCAACAGTAACCTCATTTCCTTTCTTAAACCATGCAATACGGTAAGGATGAGGATGTTTCTCACATTGCAGATTTAATTTCTCTACCATTTTCTTAGCTACCATATTCTCACAACTACCCCCATCAACAATAACTTGGCATACCTTTCCGCCTGAGGTGCATCCAATTCTAAAGATGTTGGTTTGAAGCCACAATTCATTAGAGTTCTTTAAAAGGACTTCTTCCTTCTCTAGAATGATCATTGATCTCCTCATCATGAGAGTTTCTCCCATGTCTCGTAGGACTTCTTTCTCTGTTTGAGCTTCTATGAATTCTAGCTCAACCAAGTTCACTCTAGGTTGTCCTCCTTGATTTCTTTCTGGTACGTTATAATTTGAACATTCAAAGGCTTTGTGTCCTTCTTCTCCACACCTAAAACAAGTGAAAGGCCTTCTCTAATTTTCCCAGCCTCTTCCGCTTTTGTAGCCTCATCCTCTTTGGAACCCCCTTCCTCTTTCTTGATTTGGAGGATCTTTCCTGGTGTCTATATTTTTTTCGAATCCTTGAAAGGGATCTCCCCAGCCATTATTAGAACCTCCTTGAAATGGAGTTGAGGTACCCCTTCGACCACCTCTATTCCTCTAGATATATTGCCTATTTTGCTTTTCTTCAGCCTTCAGGGCTAATTGGTAGGCTTCTTCCATACTGTTGACATGATGCATGCTCAACTCATCTTGGATGGAGAATTTTAGGCCATTCATATATCTAGCAGCCATTTGCTCATTATTTTCTTGATGCTCTATGCGCATGGATAGCTTGTAGAATTCATTTGTATAGTCTTGCATTGAAGACAAGTTCTGTTTCAAATTCTGGAACCTACGAAAGAGGGTTTGTGAATAATCCATGGGTAACAATTTTTCTTTGAGCTTTTTCTCCATCTTGCTCCATGTCTTAATCTTTTCCTTTCCTTTTCTAGTTCGTTCCTTTTGGAGATGATCCCACCATATCATTGCATGTCCTTTTAGTTTTGTGCATGCAAACTTCATCTTCTTTTCTTCTATCATAGGCTTCCATTCAAAAAAATTTCCCATCTCGTTTAGCCAGTCTATTAATTCTCCTGGCTTAAGACTACTAGTGTAGTCTGAAACGTCAATCTTGATTGATTCACTCCTTCCTTCCAAAGCCCTGAGAACTCTATCTTCATAGCTCATTTCTTCCAGCCTCTCTCCTATATATTCTTCATTTTGTTCAGCACCTCTTTGGTTTCCCTCTTCATCAGATTCATTCCCTCCTTGTATCCCTTGATTATCCATTTGCTCATTGAGTCGTTCAATCTGTCTCTGCATATCCAACATCAATCTTTGCATCAGTGTTACACCTCCTCTTAAATGTACTAAGCATTATTTTAGATATGATTGTTTTTCTCTTAGATGGTTTGGGGGTTCATGATCTCAAACAATTTTTTAATAATTAAAAAGTATATCACTATGATAGTATTGACCTAGAATATTTAACAAGCTCCTTTCATCTTTGTTTTTCCTTGTTTTCTTCGAAGGAGAAAGTTTCAAATTTTATATCTAAAAGCTTCATAAAAAGAGTAATTCTAAGAAACTATATATCTAAAATTTCTTAAGAAAAGAGTAATCAATATGATACTATTGACCCAAAACCACCTTGTTCTTCCTTGTTTTCTTTTCACAAGATGGTTTAGAACAATGTAGAATCTTTCAAAAAGGAAGTGATTTTTTAATACAAATAGATGCATCACTTTGATACTATTAAAACACAAAGAAAACTTGTTTCTTTGAGCTTTGTTTTTTTGTCTTTTCTTATTAGGAGATCATTTAAAATTGTAAATGTAAAATCTTCAACGCTTTTATAAACTCGTTTTAAACTTATCAATAATGTTTGGCATTTAAGATTATCCTAAGAGCCAGAGGTGGAAGGAGATTGTAGCACATCCAACATTTCACACATTTTCAAAGCAATTTACCAATTAAAAAATACAAAGATCAAATGCAATGTATATATAGATAATTGAAATTGAAATTTATATTATTAATGTCTACTAATTTAAATTTATATTATTAATGCCCACTAAATATAGTTCAATAGCTAAAATAAATAGAATATAAAAATTACCAAATTTCTCAAATGTATAAGATCTACTCAATCTATTAAAGGTTTATTTATTTTAGTGTTAAATCTATTCTCAATTCTTTGAAGTTTAGAAAGTTAATACAATAATGTAAAGGGCTAATAAATGTACTAAAAAGTAGTAATAATGGACTTCTATTTCACTAATGTCATTTAATATCTTTACAAAAAATGAAAATTCAAAATTTGACTATATTAAAGTAGAATTAGTTATGTTCCATGATTTCTTAAAAGTATATATTATTTTTATATTAATTTTAAAAAAAAATAAAAAATAAAAAACTTTTTTAATTGTTATTATAGTTTATTTTATTTGTGTTTATAATTTTCTATTACATTCAACTTTACATTTTATATTAAAAATTATATTTTTCATCATATTGCACTACATATTTATATCTAATTTTATTTTCATATAATAATTTAAGCTTTGATAAATTATAATAAAAAAATTATAAATGATGTAATATGGTATTCTAATCTATACAATCAATATATAGTATTTTATAACATGATTATGAAAATGCAAATTGATTTTAGACATTTTGAAAAGCTAATATATAATTGTTTCTAACATAGTTTCTATTTTTAATAATTTTAGAAAATTATCATAATAGATAAATTTTAGTATTTTGACATTTTTTGTTGTTATCAATTTTCAAATAATATTTTTTTCTTAGGGGTAAAAGTACAATAAGTTGTCATGCTTTTACAAAGGAAGAGGCTAACAATACCAAAACTGAAAAACTTCAAGGGCATAAAAGTCACATTTCTGTTGAGAATTTGAAGATGATGTAAACTGATAAAATGTGTAAAATAGGATGAATTTTATGCTTATAATTTTTTAAAAATAATTTGAAAGAAAATTAATATATTTTTTAATTTTTTAGGTCTATTTTTCATATCCTGAAAAATACTACAAATCAGGGAGTTTACTTCCCGTCAAATTATTATAAGTAAAACATTGTTTTTCCCTCCAATTTTAAAATATGTTTTAGATGACATGTATATCTAGTGCAAGAAAAAAGAAAGAAGTGTTTTCGATCTATAGTTTACCCGTTATAAGTATTCAAAGTCAAACTTACCTGAAATCAATAGTTTTTGTCTCCTGTCACTTTTCCCCTATCAAAACTATAACAAAAATCAAATAAATTACATATTCTTGAAGAGGACTCTCTCCTCTAGTGTTGTAAATGATTTTTTAAAAAAATTGAATTGATTTAGCATTTTTCTATATTTTCTGAATTAACTTCTTCTCAAAGTTTAATATACCTACATGTAGTTTTTAGCAAATTTGTTTAATGTTTTGTAGTTGAAACAATATAAAATTTATATGTCTCTGAGATCTAGAAAAGGGTACTTTTATTTTTTTAACATTTTCTATTTTGATCAGAGAAAGGAACAACAGAAGTGCAAAATTCTAGTTTTTTGTGTTTTTGGAGGTTTGGCTGCCAACATGGCATGCCACCTAGGTAGACTCAGTTGAGTCTGACCGGGCCGAGTCCTAATGGGCCGAGTCTGACTCGGCCAAGTCCTACTAGGCTGAGTACCCTTAGGGGTTGGCCCCCCGTGAGCAGCTAAATAATGTGCAAATGAGGGGCCTGGGATATTTTTTGATATTTAAAATATCATATAGACTCGGCTAAGTCCTACTCGGCTGAGTACCACTTGGCCCAGTTTACTGGGCCACGTAGATACCATTTGGCACCACGTGGTGCCTACGTGTACTCGGTCCTATTATACTCGACCAAGTCTAACTGGGCCGAGTGATTTGAGTTAGCCTAAAAGGTGACACTCAATTGTGCTTTTACCCTTAGAATGTTAAATGTAAAACATTGAAATGACCAAACTATAATAAATTTTTCATATGACTGGTAGGGGTGAGCCTACTCATTTTTATTTTAAAAATAGATATGTGATTACAATATATATAGAATATGAAATTCTATTTTATCTTAATAAATTAGATCTAAATAAAGTACATTATTGTGTTAAGAAATAAAATTTATTCTTTTATGGTGGAAATAATAAATATCTATATTCCTTGAGTTTTTTTATTAATCTATTTATAATAAAGGAATAAATTTAAATCATAAGGGTAATAAATTTCTCTTACTTAAAAGTAAAAATAAAAAAAGTAATTAGAATTTTGAAAATTTCATTAATAAGGGACAATTGTTGAATATATTTAAGAAAAACTTTAGTTCAAAATAGACTGTTTCACTATTCTTAGCAATAAAAATCTAAGATTATATTTTTGATGTAGATGCAAAGAATCATTAAATTCTTAGGAGAACAGGAGTGGCAACAAGGGCACTACCATCCCAGAGGAGATAGAACCATAATGATCCATACAAACCATATAAGGTCAACAATATACAGGAGTTGAAAATTGCTTCTAATGAGCCTAAAATTTACTCTTTGTCTTGGAATGAGATCAGAGGGTCATTATCAAAATATGCATTCTTCACCTTCCTCTCATTTTTCCTTCTCACAGTATGTCATCCCTCTTTCAATTGAGCAACATCAGTCTCCCAGCCAACAGACGTAAAGTCAAGGAGCTTTCCATGTTCCTTTGCCACTAAGGTGTCCTATTGGGTCATGGTTTCCCCAACATTTGTGATGTATGGCTCTTGACAGCTCAATGATTTGTACTTTTTTTTCTCCACTGAAGTAGGAACACCAACGACAGATTGTATGACTCCTTATATGCCCCTACCACCATGATATTTATGTTATGTGTTGCAGGTTGGCACATCTTGGGTGGTAGACTATTCTTGCACACCCATAACCACTTGGGAAAAAATCGTATGTTTTACTTCTTTCTTTTCTATAGTATAGTGTTATAGGTCAGCATCTTTCCACAAAGAGGCATCCTTTTGTGATATGTTTTTATCACATTTTGCATGCCCATATGGCCATTTTGATAGCACAACCTGCATTTGAAAGATATTCCTTCATAATCTACTATTTATAGCCAACATCCTTTGGATGTTTTAATATTGATTCTTTTGGGAGACCTTCCCCAATATCTATTTCTACTAAATGTGTGCATAGGTGCAATGCTAAAAGTTTGAGGAGCTTCCATCCACCATCAGAAAATCCCCTAATGAATCACCAATCACCTCTAGACATGAATCAAACCATAAATGGGGTGGGGAGGTTAGAAAGCCTTACCCATATTGGAATTTTGTCAAAAACTTCAATTCTTGGATTGAAATGTGGATGCCATGGTTTCAGCATTAGGGAAAATTTCTCTTCCTAAGACCAGACCTGGTCACATAGGATTAAGTTCTTGTCTTGGATCTTTTCAAACACGACAATGAAATAACCCGATATCCTACAAGGTAAATGTGCACATAGCCCACTAGCAAGGACTCCCAGTTATCAGTTATCCATGCATGGAGTTGTTGAAGACTTGCAAAAATCCTCCAAAATGCCCAACTAAAGCCAGTTTGGAGAATACCTCTAGATTGTGCACCACTTCCTCATCTTCCTTCTCATCAAAATCCACCAAAATCTCCTTGGTGGACATTTCGACAACTTACAGGCCAAATGGCCCCATCTGTTGGTTGAACCCTACACTATGTCGAGTATTTGGGGGTGATTCCTTTCGCAGAGACGTTTGTCAAGAGAATCACCTATCTCAAAACACACCTCATGTCATATCCCCGTCCATAGGCATGACCTTATACCATTTTTCTGTGACTAGCATCACGGCTTCTTAGTCGCATGCACAAACAAAACCCTATCTTGCGAGCTATTGTGCAATGATCCATCCTCTTCAAAATATTAGCTTTTCATCCTCCAAATTTTAAATTGTATTCATATGAGTATATTGATTAATTAGTTGATTTTAAATTTTATTATAAAATATTTTGATAATTGTGTTAACTTTTTATTTTATGGTTTGACTAATTAGTTGGTTTTAAATTTGATAGGTTGGTTAATTAGTTGATTTTAAGTTAGATAGTTTGATTAATTAATTGATTTTAATTTTGATAGAGAATAATGGTTCAAGTCATCTCAAACTTTTAAACAAAATAGTTATTCTATTTTATTTGAAATTTATTTTGTAATATATAATTTATTTCATATAATATTATCATAAATATTAATTATAATAATGTCAATATAATTATAATATGACAAGTGTATGTGTATGTATTTTTGTAACTAATTAATATAAATATTCATATCAAGAAATTCCAAAAATACTTTCAAATAATTTTATATTGAAACATTGGGGAACACCCCAACAACGCAATGGTAAGTTGTGAGTCTCTCATTTGGGAGGTCTTGGGTTCGAATCTA